>JABUQX010034450.1:0-16130 GCA_015478945.1 Trachelipus rathkii | reverse complement strand
AGAGCAGAAAAGAACGCAAGAAGAAAGAGAAAGAGAGAAGAAAGCACGAAGGAAGAAGGGCGAAAGGAGAACAGACGAGAAAGAAGAAACACACTAAGGAAGAAAGAAGAGCAAGAAGACAGGAACACAAGAAAAGAAGAAGGAAGAGGGAACGAACGAAGAGAAAGCAAGAGAGAAGCAGAACAACGACAACACAGACAGAGAAGAGAAAAGTAAAAGAAAGAACGAGAAGCAAGACAGAGCGGCCAAGAAAGAAGAAGAAGAAAAAAGAAGATAGAAGAAAGAAAAGAAGAAGAAAAAGCCAAGAAGAAAAGAAGAAAGAGTAAGAAGAAGCAAAGGCACAAGAGAAGAGGACTAAGAAGCAACACATAAGAAAAAGAAAAGAAAAAGAAAAAGAAAAGAGATAAAAGAAAAGAAAAAAGAAGAAGAAGAAGAAAGTGAAAGAAGAAGAAGAACGAAAAGAAAAGTAGAAAAGCTAAGTGATGAAAAAGAACAGAGAAAGAAGAAGAACGAGGAAATAAAGCGAGAAAGTAAGAAAAGAAGAAAGAAACAACAACAAAAAAATCAACAAAAAACAAAATAGAAAAAGAAAAAAAAAGAAAAAGAAAAAGAAAAGAAAAACGAAGAAGAAGAAGAAGAAGAAGAAGAAGAAGAAGAAGAAGAAGAAGAAGAAGAAGAAGAAGAAGAAGAAGAAGAAGAAGAAGAAGAAGAAGAAAGAAGAAAAAGAAAAAGAAAAAGAAAAAGAAAAATAAAAAACAAAAACACACACAAAAAAGAAAAGGAAAAAAATTTAAAAAAGAAAAGAACAAGAAGAAGAAGAAGAGGAAAGGAAGAAGAAGCAAGAAGAAGAAAGAAAGAAGAAGAAAGCAAGAGCGAGAATGAAGAGAGAAGAAGAAGAAGAAGAAGAAGAAGAAGAGAACGTTATTATAGCAATAGTAGATTTTGTTTAGTACGAACAATAATGATTGTTGCGCCGTATTACAAAGAATGAAAATGTAAACAAAATGTAAAAGTTGCCGGCTTGCTAAGCAAGAAAGAATTTTTTGTAATACACGAAAAAAAGGTCAAAATTATTCCGGCAAAGGATAATAAAAACACAAAGTAGGTATGCCGAGGCATCAATGAATATGTTAATAGAAAACAATATCGCTAACAAAATAAAAGCTTAAAATTATTAGATCACACACACATACACCTACACACACATACACACACACATCTACACACACACCAACACACATGCACACACAATCAAATCAAGCAACTCAAGTTCCATTTTTATTTTGAATAACATTGTATTTTATAATGTATTATACATTAAAAAATATGTGGTTTGAAAAGTCACTTCAGGGCCATTTTTAAGGACAATTACTTTTCCGTTCAATATAAATGAAAAGTGAGGAAGCGAAAGTAAAAAGGAACATAAAATTTGGATTTCAACAGAAAAAAAAATTGATAATGAAAAAAAAATTTTTCCTAATGACTTGTAAGTCCCCCTCCCCTCCCGTCGTGCCCTGATAACTGCTTCCATCCAGTTTCTCATGGGTATGAAGCTGTTTAAATTGTTGCCTTTCGGTTCGTCTACTTTACCGAAGGTTTATGGAAACTGGCGAACACAATAGGAGACCAGGATCGGAAGAGAAGTTTGGAAATAATGGCACAAGATAACCTGCCTCATATTATTGAAGTCTTTGTGAAACTGCCACCTCACCGGTGTACAACTGCAACTGCAACTACGAGATGTACACGGGATCGCTGGTAGTGAATTGACAGTAAAAAACTTTATATCCATCGATCCAGCAAACTACCCACAATTGAATCCAGATCACGGGTTTGTTTTGCGGAAGGTTGACAGACCTTTCTATTCTCGGATGAGACCAGGATTGGTCTCTATGGTAGAGAGAGAAAGGGTCTACCGCTGACCCGGAGAGCGGTTTGCGCAGTGCTGCATAAAATAACGAGTTGGATATGGCGAAGATTCGTGCCTGGTCTGGGGTTGGCATTTCTTTAGAACGATGAAGCTTGCAAAAGGGACCTAACAGCTTGCCGATACATCGAAGGGAATTTTGAGGACCATGTCGTATCTGACGATGAATTAGTTTTTGTCTGCAAGACCGTGTAAATGCATATAATGTCATACCTCAAGTAGGTACGAGGACGAACTTAGGAAGAAGGTTCGAGCAACAATTCCTTCTATTGCGTCTCACTACGACCAATACAAGATGAGAGAACATTAAGGTAAATTTTATGTTACGTTGATCAGGTCCATGAGAAACCGGATGGAAGCAGTTATTAGGACATGGGGATGAGGGATTTAACACAAATTATTAAAAAATAAAATTCCTTTCATTTCTTCTTTCTTCTTTGTTAAAATTCAAATTTTTACTTCTTTTTTCCTTTTATTTTTTCACTTTCATCCCTACCCTTGTAAACTGCTGGAAATAAAACTAGGCTATACATATCCTTAAAATGAAATCACTTTAACGGTAAGAAGTGATAGTTTCAAATCATTATTTATATATATAGTAATATATAATATATATATAATTATATTATATATATATTAATAGATATATAATATATATTATATATTATAGGAATATATATTATATATAATATATATAACAGAGCATAACATATAAAATTTAATAATATTCAAAGTGAATTTGCGGAGCGAGTCGATTTTTTCTGCTCGGCTAGTATATATATATATATATATATACTTATTATATTATTATATATATATATATATATATAATAGATTATATATATATATATATAATATATATAACTTATATATATATATATATTAGTATGCTGTCATTCTTTATTTGCTTACAAAAAATAAAAAAAAATTTCAAAAAAAATAAAATTTGATATCCATTGGAAATTTAGATATAATAAACAACAGTATTAATAATAATTGAATAATAATAATAATAATAATAATAATAATAATAATAATAATAATATAATAATAATTATAATATATAATAATAATAATAATAATATAATATAATAATAATAATAATAATAAAATTATATGATTATAATAGATAGATAGATAGATAGATAGATAGATAGATAGATAGATAGATAGATAGATAGTGCTGTATAATCTAGGTAGATAGGTAAGTAGATATATTTGTCTTTTTATATAACTGTGAATTAAGTTCCGGTTTGAGCCCAACATAAAAGGGTCTCTTATCATGACCCCAAATCTCTACAAATCAATTACTCTTGAAATATTGATTCAAATGGGGGAGGAACTTCGAATCCACATCCGCGAACCTTATCACAAATTTGAACGCAATTTTTTTTTTTTTTAATATTTGAGTTTAGGGAGGGGAAAAAAGAGTGCTGCATATTCATGAATGAAAATGTACAACTTAGAGATAATGAGTCGGTGTATAAGCGCGTGCATTGATATAATATTGACCGAAAAAAGGGAAAAGTAAATACAAAAAATAAATATAAAATATAAATGATTTGAGAGATTCATGAGCCTTGAAATTAAAAGATAATTAACTCGCCGCATTATTTATTATTTATATAGATAATATACTTAAATGAATAAAAAATATCACTATACACACCCACACACACACACACCACAGTATATATATATATATAGTAATATAATATATATATAATCATATATATATATAATATATTATATATATATATATATATATATATATATATAGATATATAATATAATAGATGTATATATAATATATATGAAAGAATTCGAGATTGGCCACCTCCGGGGATGCAGGAAATGGTTTAGACATGAGTGGGAGGAATGGAATGCAGTGGAGGTGCGTGACCCTACCTAATTATAATGCGGAGATTTGTTCTGTGTGCGAATCTGCAAGAGAGTTTGAGAGGGATTGTGTAGAGAGGATTGCCAGGTCGTTAAAAGAGGGCTTGAAAGTAAAACGTGGATAAGTAAGTTATGGCTTTGATGGACACTCCTCAGTGTAATTATTTAGAAGGTGAGCATCTAGAACAAGGCTGCAGTTTAAAATTTTAGATGTGGATGAGAACGGACGGACGAGCCAAAGAGTGTCATTAGAAGTTCGTGAATGCAGGCAGGTGCTGTGCAATTAAATCTTGGTGATGCAAAGGGACTAAGTCTGATGGTGCTAGGTCTTACATAGCGTATGTGTACTGTTTATTGTAGGTAGTGAGACCTATGTCTGGAATAAGAAGTATAGATCTAAAGTTCATGTGTTCAATGGACAATCTTAGGGTGTGTGCTAGGTTGTGAGAAGAATTGATAAAGAGAGAAATGAACGTATTAGAGAGTTGTGTTGTGTAAAGAAAAGGGAAATGAGAGAATAAATGAAGAATGGTGTAGATGGCTTGTTCATGGAAAGGAGAGTGATGGTTGGTTAAGTGGTTTTATAGTGGTGGATGTGGTATGAAACGACCGGCTGGGAGACCGAAGAGAAAGTGATGAGTCAGTAAACGAATGTTGAAGGAGAGAATGTATCGAGTTTGGCAGAGGCCAAGAGTAAGGGATGATAGGAGTAGAATGGCGGGTTTGTTATGGGGCATGGGTGGCCCACCTGGGCCAGGGATAAACCTCTTACATTGACGATTTACCAGTGAGGGTCCGTCGCTGGTGGGCAATGCTCTAGGGTGGATTTTCGTCTGTGACGAAGCTCTCACTAATATATAAAGGGGGCAGTAAGGCTGGCTTTCTTTTCGACGTTTTGATCATGTTCTCCTACTGCTTTTCTTTCCGATGCTTGCACAGCACCTTAACCCCCAATCTTGGGCCAAAGAGAAGGTGAAGAAAAAAGAAGAAACAAAATAGTAGAAACTATTAGCCAATATATAACAGCAGATATATATACATATAATAGTATATATATATATATATATTATATATATAAGATTATATATATAATATATATATATATATATAATATAGTGTATAAGTGACGGGAAATTTAATTGTTTAAATATATATTTTTTTTTTTAATACTTATATTAAATATTTTTAACGAAATCTGAGTTGAAAATTAAATTTTAAAAGCATTATTTTAATATGTATATAATAAATTTTCTATATTACAATTTATAACAGGAAATTATAATACCTTTTTAAACAATTTTATCACACCATTTTAAAAAAAAAAAAGTTTTAAACAAATTCATTAAAAAGAAATTTTGAATATTAAGAAAAAATAATAATAAAAAAAATTATTCATGGTAAAACAGTCCTTTTTATTTTTATTTATTTTTTTTATTTTATTTTTTTTTTTTCTTTTTTTAACCTAAAAGTTCACCACTCGCGGCATAGCACCATTCAAAACGAGGAACTTCTTTAGGTAATCAGGGATCAGGAAGAGGGTTTGACCCCTGACTTGTACCATGCAATTCGATCGCGCTATTGTTGAGCCACGGTATATTATTTTAAAGATATTTTAAAAGATATATTAAAAGGTATATAAAATAAATATGAAGATTTATAAAGATATATTAAACAATGTGTAAAATATATATCAAAATATATTTAAAAAATCTGTGAAGATATTTCGAAAGAATTGAAAGATATGTAACGGATATACAAGAAAATTATTTAAAAACTATGAAATATTTAAAGATATATCGAAAATATGGAAAAGATATATAAAAAATATAAAAAATATTTTAAAACTATGAAGAAAAAAATATTATATTGAAAGATATGTAAAATATATATAAAGAAATATAAAAATATATTTAAAAACTATGAATATATAAAAATATATATATATATATTGAAATATATGTAAAATATGCATAAAGATTTTTAAAAAAATATTAAAGAACATGTAAAAATATATAGTTTTATTATAAGCTGCGTAGCTAATAATAAAACTATATATTTTCATTGATTATTTACAAAAAAAATAAAAAAATAAAAGGTATACCAAAAAAAAAAATTTTAATTTATTAAATATTCTGAAGATACATAAAGGTATATTGAAAGATATGTAAAGGATATAAAAGAAATATAAAAACTTGTTATATATATATATACGATAATATATATATCTATTAATTTCATGATAATAGATATAGGTTTTATTTAATAATTATTACATAATAATAAATCATTTATATATATTTTACTTTTAAATTAAAAATTAAGATTGAAACAACTAATAAATAGTACTTTTGATTCTTCTTATTGTGATGTAAATCCTCTGTGATTTTGAATTGTAAAATGAGAGTGAAATCAAATGTTCTTTTATTTTACATCTGGGAAAAAGAACGAATTTTTGTGACGAGATTTGATTGCGCGTTGACTTAATTCCGTTTGTTCTTTAAAGTGACTTTTTCCTTTCAAAATATTTCGAATTTTAATAATAATAATAATAATAATAATAATATAATAATAATAATAATAATAATAAATAATATAATATAATAATAATAATAATAATAATTTCTTTAAAGTGGGTCTGAGGTGCTCAACAAACACCGGAAACAGAATAATTTAGTAGAAGAACATGACGTAAGTCGATATTAAATCCCCCTCCCATACTAATAATAATAACAAATAATAATAATAATAATAATAATAATAATAAATAATAATACATAATAATAATAATATAATAATAATAATAATAATAATAATAATAAATTAAATAATAATAATAATAATATTAATAATAATAATAATAATAATAATAACAACAACAACAATAATTATAATAATAAATAATATAAAAACAAATAATATTAATAATAATGAATAATAATTACAATTAATAATATAATAACAATAATTAAAAATAATAATAATAATAATAAAATAATAATTAACAATAATAATATAATAATAATAATAATAATAATATAATAATAATAATAATAATAATATAGATTAATATAATAAATCAATATAAAAATAAAATAATAATGAATAAAATAATAATAATAAACAATATCATAATAATAATAATATAAGATAATATAATATAATAATAATAAAATAATAATTAGGTCCAAATTAATATAATAAACAAGCTTTAGTAAGAATGAATAACAAATATATTAATATAAAAATAATAAGAATAATAAAATAATAATTACATTAATAATAAAAAAACAAGTAATTAAATAATAAAATAATAATAAATAATAATAATAATAATAATAATAATAATAATAATAATAATAATAATAATAATAATAATAATAATAATAATAATAATAATAATAATAATAATTAATAAAAAATAATTAATAATAATTTAATATATAATAATAATTAATAATAATAATATAATAAATAATAAAATAATAATAATAATAATAGCAATGCAAATATAATAATAATAATAATATAATATAAATAAATAATAATAATAAAAAAATAATAATAATAATAATAATAATAAAAAATAATATTAATAATATAAAGATGAATAATAAAAAATAATAAAATAATAAAATACTAATAATGTAATTGATAAAATAATAATAATCAATTTAATAATAATAATAAAATTTAATTATAAATAAAATTAATAATGAATAATAATAATAATATATCAAAAATAAATAAATCGTAAAAATGCAAGTTAAAAAAATATAAACAACTCTTTAAAAAAGTAAAAAATTAAAGAAAATAAAATAACTACGAGTGAAAAAGAAATAAACTCTTTTAAATATGCAAACACCCTACCCCCCTCCCCACACAAAAAAAGGGTTATAAAAAGATCTGGAATGGAAGTAAAATAAAATCAGAAAAAGAAATCAATAATTTAAACTTTGATAACATTAACTTGATAAAGAAAATACACATGGAAGAGAGAACGTACGTATATGTTAGCAAGTGGGGTACAAATAAAATATATATATATTTAGAATATATAATAATATAATATATATATATATATATATATATTATATATATATATATATAAAGTATATAAATATAATATATAATATTATATATATATTAATGGTAATACTTACCCTCCCGAAACTGTTCAAAGTAATTTTAACGTCTTCAAGTGTGTTGGGGCATAACGCCCCCGACGAATATTTTTTGGTTCGTGTTACCATCTGCAAATTAATACAATAATATATATATATATAAATTAATATCATATATATATATATAAATATATATATAATATAAAAATATATGTATATATATATATATAAGATATATATAATAATATAGTATAATATATTATTTATAATATATATATAATATATATATATTAATATACTATTATATATATTATATAATAATATATATAATATATAATAAATATATAAATATATTATAATAACTATATATATATATATATATAGTATAATATATATATGATCGCTTGTGTGTGTGTTTAATTATAATAAAATTTAGAGTCTTTACAGAATTTTGTCCCCCCTAAAAATTATAAAATTTACACAAAAGTATTTGAACTACGAAGTTTTTAATTTTCTCAAATCGCGTGTCTGTCCCCAAGACAAGTGAGTTTGATGTCAACTTTCTGATATTTCTTCACCAATATATAAATACGGTGAAGAGTTTGCATTCATAATGTGAAGTACATGATATATAAGGTTTGAAGAAACTGACAACGAAGCTTTGAAAGCCCTTCTTCATTTTACCAAACTTATGTTATGGTATCGAAAGCTCAGTTCTTGTTTTTTGTATTTAGTTCAAGTTCTTTCCGTTATAAGGAATTCACTCCCATGTTCTGCTTTTTATCACCGAATATAATTCATTTTAAGAGGTTATCTTTTCAGATATTACAACTTAATCAACATTGCTATTTAGGGAAAATATATAAGAATTTCTCTTCTCTCTCCTCTTTGCATACTGATAAATAGCTGTTTTTCGAAAGCAATATGCAAATATATAGAATTTCTCTCTCTCCTCTCTCTCTTCTCTCTCTCTCTTCTCTCTCTCCTCTCTCTCTCTCTCATCTCTCTCTCTCATCATCTCTCTCTCTCTTCTGCATAGTTTAAATAGTGTTTTTCGAAAGCAATAGCAGAAGAAATCATTTAAAATATCAGAAAACATGCCTTATTAAAACGGAAAAAGTCAATAACATAGAAAATAGTTTAGCGTCAGTTTACCATAATAGAATATAAGCAGTATTATTTAATTGAACCTTTTGTACTAAAAGCTTAAAGAAACATCAATATTCCATACTGTACAATCACTCTTGTTCCTTCTCTAGGATTTAACATTAAATCAAAACGCTTGAAGAAGTTTAAAAAATAAAATATAAATAATCCAGAAAGAAATAAAATACAAACTTTTATAATATAATTACTTTCTAAAATAAAACTCAATATAATACACTGGAAGACTTAAACATTTCTCAGAAGTGAAGCAAAACTGGTACAGTATATTAAAGAGATTTCATATTCAAAGCTCACCAATTACTTAACTGATGCATAAGTAATTTAGGTTCTAAAACTAGTATTTTATTATCTAATAAATAAGTAGAACCATTACAGTTATATAGTATCTAAAGTTAAGCTTCATAGCTCAAGAAACAAAATTGTTAGAAAAGGGGGGGCTTTTCAAGCCGGATTTTAAAGTTTTATTACTATTAAAAAATCAGCTAGATGACCGGGCCGAGCCGGAGCTGAACTGACTGGCTGAGCAAGGCAATTTTAAAAAAGCCGCAGATCTAACTTGCTTATGTAAGATGAATTCCGGAAAAAAAAAACATTACCGGATTCAGCCCTTCTGCTAACGTCGGCATCTGAATACACAATATAAATAAAATATTAAATATAACAAGAGAACCTGTTATGTGCTGATCTTTTGTTCTACTTAGAAACCAGCTAAACACAAATCTTAAAAAAAAAGAAAAGGAATTAAAAATAATATTAAAACACAAATGCTATTTTATTTTGAATTAAATTTAAACCCAAGTTAAAAACAAAACACTACCAACCATGACTATTCGTTGTGACCATTTTTAGCGCTAAATGTACGGATAAAGATTCCATTTCTATTTGGACTGAATCAACACTACCCGAAGGCACATAAGTCTGGAAGCTAACGCATAATAAGCTTTCTTCGCAGCTATGTGAATCATTGGATCTTCGCATGACGTTAAAGAAAAGCATAAGTTAAATATAAATTATAGAGAAGCATATGTAAACAAGAAACAATTAATACAAATATAGTGAAGTAATGCAACAATTAAACTATAATTAAAATAATTATTCGTCTCTAACTACCTAGGTAAGCTAAAAGCAAAACTTATAATATATCTATAAAACACGACAACAGACAAATTATGATTACCCATTGCTTACAAACAAACGTCGACTCGAGTGCTTATGTATACAAAATTGTGATTGGCATGCTTTTTCACAGCTTTTTTAAGTATGAAGTCATCAAACATATGAAAATAATTAACATAATTTTAATGTTGTGTGATAGGATAGCAACTAATTCAGTTAGAAAAAAAAAGACATCTTATCTTCCGTAAATCACGTGATTAGAACGCATGAAGAGAAGTAAGCAGCTGGACTGATGCATCTTAGGTAAATGAGAGGTGTTGAACTTGATTCGTCTTGAGATTACGCTGTGCGCCTGCGTTGTATAACTCGAATTCATATGGACCTCTGCAGAAGCTAATGTGTAAGGGGCGTTTGCTCTCCTGAATATAATCATATATATATTATATATTATATATATAATATATATATATATATATATATAATATATAATATATTTATATATAATATATATATATATATATAATATTATTATATAATAATATATATATATATATATATATATATATTAATATATTATATATATATATATATATATTATATATATATTATATTAATTATAAAATAATATAATAAACAATATTTTGAAGAATCAAAAACTACGGTATATAAAACCTCCATTGTCGACTATTGTATTGCTTGACGCCGACACAGAAATGCGTGATCTCCTATCTGTGAGAACCCACTGCACACGCAAGGCCTCCACGGAATCCGTTTCGCCGATGCTTGACTCAAAGATGATAATACTTAGGAATAGAGGCAAAAACGATAAAATTAAAAAAAGATACTTTGGGAGCAGCACATAATAAAATGATTTCTTGATAACTTATCTCAGTTGCAAATGATAAAACACCAAGCACAGTAACACACCACAGGATTCAGCGCAAACGTCAACAGAAGAAAAATTTCTTTAAAAAAGAAAAAGGAAGATCAGTTTTGTACTTTAGGGTTTTAAATCACTTTAAAACACTAAAAAGAAAATAAAGGAGAGAGAAAAAAATGAGAGCAAAAGCACAACTTAAATCATCCTGAAGATCTATAATATTTCATATGCAAAGGCATAAATCTGAGCACCAACTGTGATGTCCAGTATCACAAATCAACATGAAGGCAACTCTTCCATGTATGAGTACTAATATATATATACTATATATAAGTAAAAAATGGTATATTTAATAATATATATATGGCATAATATATATTATACATATATATATATATATACCTATATATATAATATATATACTATATTAATATATATCTTCTTTCTTTCTTCACTCCTTTTTGCCCAAGATTAGGAAGCAAAGGTAAGGTGACTGGTTACAAGCATCGGAAAAGAAAGCAAGTTAGGAGAACATGCAAAACGAGTCATAAAAGAAAGCCAGGCCTTACGCGCCTCCGCTCTGTACATTAATTGAGAGCTGTCCAAACAGAATCCACTATAGAAGCTCACGGGAACCTGCGTACGGACGCCTCACTATATTCAATGTAGGTTCATATGAAAACAAGAAAGATGGACCCAACACCAATGACACCATACAAAACCCGCCATTCTCTTCTATTATGCCTTTCTTCTCGCCTTGCCAACTCACATTTCTCTCCTTCAGACATTCGCTTTCACCGATCAATCACTTCTCTCTTCGTCTCACAGCGGTCGGTTACAACACACTCTCTCACCTATACATCCGGCTTAACAACCGACTTTTCATTTAATCTCACATGACCAAACCATTATTCTCAACATTACTTTCATTTATTCTCTATTTTACCCCTTTCTTCACACCACACGATTCTCAAAGTTCATTCCTCATTTATTAATTCTTTTCACACATAGCATTTGCCGCTAAGATGTGTCATTGAAACACAGTTGAACTATTAGATCTGTACTTATCTTATTCAGACCATTAGTCTCACTACCATACCAATAACACAGGTACAACAATTAGCCCTATGTAAGATTCTAGCGCACTCAAGACTTAGTCCTTACATTCACAACGATTTAATAATGCACCAGCCACCCTCCTGCCATTCACAATACTTTCCTCACTACATTTGCATCATCGTCCCTTCGTTCACCAACACATACCCCTAAATTATTTGAACTCAGACACTTGGCTCAGCTGCTCATCATGTTAACTTCTTCACACTGAGACTTCCTCACTCAACAACCATAACCTTTACTTTATCTACGTTACTTTCGAACCCTCTTTACACTACCCTGCAAATCTCTCACCAATCCTCTCATACATCTCTTCAGAATCGCCACACAGAACAAAATCATCCGCATACAATAGTTAGGGCACCCCTCCACTCTCTTCCATTCATCATCATTCTACACATTTCCTGCCAGCAACTCGAATTTTTCATAACCCATCTATACACATTTGATAACAAGGAGACATATAACAAACCCTGTCTCACTCGCTAAAAATCTAAACCAATCACCATTAGACACCATTTATTTCTTACACACGCTTCACTATCGTCATACTACTTTTTGATTTCCATTCAGAAGCTACCACCAACACCATATATTCACTTAATACCACCAACACCTGCCATAAAGTTTCCTATTAACTTATCATACGCCTGTTGTAAATCCTAAAACCTAATATAACTTATTCTTTCTCTCCCTATTATTCTCATCAATTTGTCTTTCATGTTAAAGATTTGGTCCATATCCCTCTAACACTCTTTAAACGCACTGTTCTTACCAATCAGTACTCTCAGTCACTCGACGCACTCTTATCGACAAAAATACCGCAATATACTTCCCTGCCTCTCAAAATTGTTAAAACTCCTATATAATTTTCTTATAGTTCCACCTTTCTCCTTACCGCTTATACAACGGTACATATTCTACCTGCTCGCATCCATCTCATGACATACCTCCATTAAACGCTTTTTACACAATCTTCCAGATCCAATCAATCACCATCTCGATCCTTCCGGCGTCCAATTGATCAGTTTCATAGTAACTTCATCCTCATCCTGCAGAGTTACCGATATACTATAATATACTATATATATTAATCGATATATATATATTATAACATATATATAATATGATATATATATATATATATTTATCATATATATATAGTATAAGCATATAATTTATATATATATATATATTTTTATATACTATACTATCACTATTCTTTCTTTCCTTATACCCAGATTTCAAGATGTGGGTTCGAGATGCGCACATGCACTGGAAACAAATATAGTTATAAAGACATGAATAAGTCGCAAAGAAAGTCCCCACTCCTACCATAACCCTCAAGTGTGGATCACAAGCCAAAAATCTGCACCCTAGAGCATTGACTAGACTTGGAAGACTGTTTTGGTATCTTCGCCAGTAGAAACGTTCTCGCCATCTCCAGACCCACAACTCCGCCCCTTTCGCTCTATTATGCACCATTATTTTGGTTCTGTAAATTCACAGTCTTCACTTCCGACACTCTCTTCTACGAGCTTTCAAAATCCACCTTTTTCTTAGGGGTCTCCCCACCAGGTCGAATTCTATACATAAACACTTATTACATTGCAAGAATAAATTAAACTCTAAAAAAAACCAAACTATGCATATTTGCAATCCATTTTCAACTACGTTTATTCTTATATATTATATTTTCTCATTTTAATTTATTCTTCATAAATAGTTTTAAAGAAATATATAAACATCCTAAACTTTAGAGTTAACTATTCCATCATTTATCCAAATATCTTATCTACGTCAAGAATAATTCTGACTCCAAAGCCCTAAAAAATGTTCAAGTTCCCTTGAAGCCCCTCAAATAATACTCTCTTAAACTTGGATAGGGATTTTAGCTGCAATAAGAACAACCTGTAGCTTAATCTACTATACCTCCCATATGGTCAGAATAAACCATGAGTTTGCACTACAATGTCGGATATTCACCTTGTAATATCCCAACCCAAAAAGAATGAATTGCCAGACTTCCCCTAATTCAACGCACTTTACTAATTAAAACCGTGAGGGCGAGTCATCCTTTACACGTTTTAATCCCAGCACTGATATAAAATTAAATTCGCTAAATAAGCCTGAATATAATTCAAACTACTATTATCATAATTGTGAATAAGTTTTATCTTAAATAATATATTAACCTAATAAATATATTATAACCCTTCTTTACGTTATTATAATATGAGAGCTTCATGATTTAACTTGTTATTTTAATAACATTACTTAACAAGTTAAATTATTTTTTGATTATTTTATTATTAATAGCGGACAGGATAAGGTATAAAAAGCCAACAAATGAAATAACCATAGCTAGTAAGTAAAATTAACATGAAACAAGTGTATTGAAAAGTAAATGAAGTAAGAGAAGATATAATGCTATAAGTAAGAATATAGATAAGGATGAGATGAGATATAATGATAGTAGAAGTAAGAGAGATGAGAGAGAGAGTAGAGAATAAATAGAATGAAGAGAGATATAGAGAAGAGATAGTATAAGAGAGATAAGAGAAGTAGAGCATTAGATAATAATAAGAGAGCAGTAGATTGATCACGAGAAGATATAGATGATATATTATTTAAGAGATGACTGATTATAGATCGTATTATATAATTGGTGGGGTTGGGAGGAGAAGATTATATAAACTGAAATTAAAGGTAATAAAAGTTTTCTAAATTTTCGAAAATCCGAAGTTTTTCCTTACAAAGAAGATTGTAGAAAAAGAAGAATAATATTATAACATAGATTTATTTTGTAAAAAATAGGTTCACAAAATAGGATATATATGTAAGACATACCATAAACAGTTGAGAGTAAAAATTATATTACTTCTTCATCTATATTTTTAATATAGAAATTTTATAAATTTATTAACATGAAAAATTATGCATAGAAAGATAAAGTGCGATTGTGAAATATGAATAAAACATCCTAATAAATATTTGATAAGAAGCCTCGATATGTAAGAATAGAAGGTAAATTCAAACATGTGAGAATAATATTTAATACAAGTTTCGATCCTATCTAAGACAGTAAAACGTTTTTTAAAACAATAAAATAATACGATATCAATAATAATAAATATATAATAATAATAATAATAATAATAATATATAAATCACATAATATATATATAATCCAGATAAGCATAAAAATAGTCATTTGAATTCTTTGCATAAATATCCATTATTATTGATAAATATTTTTACTCATAAATTTTGATTTAATGGTAATAAAATTGTAATAAACTTACAAAGCCTTAAATTATATTATATATAGTAAAAATTAATAATACTAAATTATATATGAATTTAAAATATATAAGAATAATAAATTAAAAACTAATTTAAATAATAATGGAATATAATAGACAACAAAATTTCCTGTAAAATTATCATATAAATAATAATTAAGCAAGAATATTAATAATAATAATTTAATAGAATAATAATTAATTATTTAAAATAAAATTAAATAATCATAATAAATTTAAATTTAAATAATAATAATACATTAATAATAATAATAATGAATAATAATATAATAATAAATAATTATCTAATAATAAATATAATAATAATTATTTAATAATAATAATAATAATAATAATTATAAATACTATATTAATTATTAATAATAATTTATCTAAATTAAATTAATTAATAATAATATAAATAATAATGATAATTAAAGTTTAAATAATAAAATTGATGGAATAAAAATTATAAAGAATGTTAATTTAAATTTAATTTTTTAACTACATAACTTTAAATAAATTAAGCGTAAATATTATAAGCGATTAAAAATTTAAAAGTTTAATTGTTGATAAGGATAAACGAGTAGTTAATTAAA
>JABUQX010034449.1:50000-55000 GCA_015478945.1 Trachelipus rathkii | reverse complement strand
ATTATTATTATTTCTTTCTTAAGCAGGCACTAGTACTACTATTTTATTATTATTCCAAAATATATATTTTTGTAAAAGTGTTTTTTCAAAATGTTTTCATTATTGATTTTTTTTTTTTTTTTTTTTTTTTTTTAAAAATTTCAATTATTTGTTCTGCTACTTTTGTTATGCCTGTACTATTAAAATTATCTTGTAGTTCCTGCTACTTGAAGGGCTTCATCGTACAATACACTGAGTGATTGAGGTCCTCTCATACTGATAAAGGTTTGGAGGAGTTCAAACATTCAGTATTTTCAACGATTTAGAACAGTTGATTAAGTGACCGACATAAATTCCAGATTGTTCTAACCAATTCTTGAACATTCTTAACCTATGCTTCGCCACTTCTCCTTCTAGCCACAAATGCACAATTTTCCCTCCTTTTGGTAACTCTGACCACAATCTTGTAGCTCTTACATACAACACTTTATTTCTAGCAGCTCTGCCCTGCCCTAAACGAACTTTCTGGCACTTTAATATGATTAATTAGGTTGCATTTCCTCGCTTCTTCTTAAACTATAGTTAGAAT
Organism: Trachelipus rathkii; assembly: GCA_015478945.1. Taxonomy (NCBI): domain Eukaryota; kingdom Metazoa; phylum Arthropoda; class Malacostraca; order Isopoda; family Trachelipodidae; genus Trachelipus; species Trachelipus rathkii. Next base: position 54,432 of record JABUQX010034449.1, on the reverse strand, counting down.
GATTAATGTGTTTGACGAAACAATTTACATTTCTTTGGGCAGAGATGAGAAGTATTTTGTGTATATATGAGAAAAATATCCTGCTCTGAGCATGTAAAAGGTGAAAACTGGTATTTTGGAAGTACCTCAAATCTGGAAACACATGAAAGACCGGCGTTTCCAAGATATAATGGACATCATTGAGCACGTGCCTTTGTCATCGTTTTGTATGTTTATGGAGAATTTCATTGGGAACTATAGGGTCTTTTACTAAAGTGATCTCGTGGAGAATATGCTGAATTTATTTTGTAAGCTCTGGTCTAATACCTAAATCAAACTTCATTATTTTCACAGTCATTTAGATTGTTTTTTAGATAACCTCGGTGAACAAAGCGAGGAAAGGGGTGAATGATTTCCCCAATAACAAAGGATCGTGGAGGAACAGTGCCTTGGATGATTAAAAACTCACACGATGACGGATTACTGCTGAAACATCCAACGCGGATGTCCAGAAAAATTCCTCAATATAAACCTTATGAATTTAATAAACTTTGAATTTAAAAACCTTTTTTTATTTAAAAAACATTTTCGCGTATTATGCTCTTAATTGGCAGCCAGCAGTTATATGATACAAAATAAATTTAAAATTACAAAGAAATATAGCGCTTTAATATGCTTAAAATTAATGAAAAAAAACAATAATTTTAAAGTATTGTTTTTAATTATTAAATTAAATAAAATCAAAAACGAACTTACCTCCTTCTGGTAAACAAATAGGTCGAATGTTTCTTGAAAACTCAATTTTTCTTGAAAGTTTCATTAGAGCGATGTCCATTTTGTAAAGTTCTTCTGAATAAGTACGGATGCAAGTACGCTTCGTTACTTATTCGTTTGCGCTCCTTTCTTTAGAAGAATTTATTTAATATCTCCAAAACTCCTAAGATGACCTTAGGTGCTCAAGGTGAATTTTGGTGTCTTTTAAAATATTTTAGGTTGAAGTTAAGAAACATATCAATTTTTGGTAAAGAGAGCGTTAGTACACTGAAACTCATGCCCAATTAGCTGAAAAAGTTTAAACGTATAATTTAAAGATAAAATAAATAAAATATATGAAAATATTTTAAAAAATTTAAATGTTTAAAATATTTTAGGTTGAAGTTAAAATCGTTCCCATTTATAAACACAAAAACGCTTAAGGTGAAAATTCATCCCACATAGCTAGAACAAAAATTTTTAAACATGTAATTTTTAAAGATAGAATAAATATGTAACAAATACTTATTATAGGTATTTCCTCTAATTATAACATAGAATAAACATTGAATAAAGTATAATTGAAATATAAATTTAATAAAGGTTTGAATGAGCTCTCAAGTAAAAGGATGGTAGAGGTTTTAATTTAGATTTGGTTTTTTTTAGTAGTATAGGATGAGTATTAACCATTATCTTTCTATTTCAGGTTAGGGGGCATTATAATTTAGTTTCCGTTAATCATTTGAATATTGATTTATTAGGTCGACATTCTGAGAAATGTCTATAGACACATCAAACCAACTTCCTAATAACATTCCTTTGAAAAAGAAACTTTATTGCAAACTGCTTATTCATTTTATTTATTGTATTCATTTAGTCTAAAGAACTTACACAATAACACAATGAGCTGCAGTAAGAATAAACTGATCTGATATTATAGACCCTCCACAATGGAAGCTTTTTCCAATAAAGATGGCAGCTTGCCATGGAAATTCACCTATTTCTGCTGTTTCCCCATAAGTTATTCTTTGATCCAAAATAGAAGGTTCTCCTCTATCTGAAAGGTCAATAAATCTTCTAATAAAATTATTTTACTAAAATTAAAAACAAAAATTAAAACCTTTAGATTTCTTCAAATACTTTCATTATTGATAACAACAAATGTCGTTTTAGCATAAAGAACAAAATTGAAATAATATACTGCATATTTTCAATCTGAATCATTCCTTGATGTATGTAAAATAAAATTAATATTTGATAGACATTAAAAGAATCATCAAACAAGATATTAATATTATTATTAATATTTATTAATAAAAAAAATATCATGCATTATATCATGAAAGTACATAAAATAAAAGAAAATGTCATTGGATGTCAATAGTATTAACAGGATTTACATTTAAAAAATAAAGTATCTGTCAATTCCGGAACTTTCCACTCGATGCGATCTGTGCTCCGGTCGTACGGATCGTCCCTGGTGTATTCTGGTATCAACCCGAAGTCGTTTCCTGGAGCTCGGCTTTCATTTTTACCGGAAATTCCCAATTCCGTTTCTTTCTTGGATGTCTTTTGGTGAAAGCGAAATAATTAATGCTATGAAATTAAGGAAATTATTAAATTTCGCATTTTATAATCTTTAAATATAAATAAGTAAAATAATAAAAAATGCACACACAAACACTTACAAACACAGGACACAAGATATTATATATATATATATATATAATATAATTAATATATATATATTATATATATATATATATATATATTATATATCTATATATATATATTATATATATATATATATAGTCATTATGTATTAATAATGTAATTTTATACCTGCTAATTAAAAATTAAATTAATAATAGAAACATAATTCAAAACTAACTAAGTATCTTGATAATGTATAGATAAGCAAATAAATATATAAATAATAAATTAATAAATGTATAAATAGATAAAATAAATAAATAAATAATAAATAAATAAACTAAATAAAATATACGCTTCGCTGGACCATCCTCCTACTCCCTCAATATATGCCTTTAACTCCACATTGAGGAAGTAATTTTCAGGTGGGTTTTGAGTTGTTGTTGTTGTTGTTGTTGTCGTTGTGGTTGTCGTTGTTGTTGCCATTGTGTAGTGATAGCTGTTGTAGTGGTAGTTGATGGAATAGGTAATAGATGCTCTGGTTTGGAATTGTCAGCAATCGGTGCTGATATATATAATATATATATATTATATATATATTATATATATATATATAATATATATTATATTATTATTATATATATATATATTTATATTATATATATATATATATGTATTATATATATAGACATAGTATATACATATATATATATATATATATATATATATAGGTTATATATATATATATATATATATATATATATATATATATTATATATATAAATATATATATATATATATATATAATATATATATATATTATATTATATATATATATATATATTATATATATATATATATATATATATATATATTATATAATTATTATATATAATATATAATATATATATATATATACATAAATTATATATATATATATATATATTATATATATATATATAATTTTATATAATATATATTATATATAACTATTTATATATATTAATGTGAATTATTTTTACAATAATTTTATGATTGGAGATTTCCAATCCATAAATCATATATGTGATTTCCCAAGTTATAAAACTGCATAATATCTATATTATTATAGCATAAATCTACATATGCAATATATCTGAATAACAGAACTTTTAACTTTATATATATAAATATTATATTTATATATATTTTATATATATATATTATATATATATATTATATTTATATTATATATATATATATATATATAATATATATATAATTTATTTATATATATATTATTATATATATTATATATATATATATTTATATATATATTATACATATTATATATATATCAATAATATTTTTATTATTATATATATTATTATATATATATATATTATATATTTATATATTATACTTTATATATATATATATATTTATTCTAATATATATATATATGTAGTATATAATTATATATAATATATTAGACATTAAGACATTAAGATATAAGAGACAGTAAAAAGCCACATGGGCCTATCGAGATTCCTAGTCCAACCCCTACCAACATAGCTATAAGCAATCCACAAAGCAACCCTAGGGCTTTGGTCAATTTGTTGTACAACTACAAATCCACCAATTTGGCTTTGTCAATATATAATATACTATATGATACCAAACCATCCACATGCATTAACAACTAAGTTATGGTCACACATGCCATCTAATATATCCACAAAATCACACTAAAAAGCCCGAAAATTTGGCTTCGTAAATATATTATATGATCCAACCCATCCATAAACGAATCTAACCCCTTTCTTAAATGTTGCAACACTAAGAGTCACACTCAACAACGCTCCCTCTGGCAGATTATTCAAATTATCCATTATACTGAATGCATGCTTTTCCTTATATCAAAGATGGCATGCTTTCTTCCTTCATTTTTCTTATTATGCCCTGGTCACCTGTTCATGTTCTACTATGAAAAATTTATTGGTCTCTAGTATTATCAATAGATGTAAATATTTGTAGACTTGTATCATGTCCCTCTGAGAAATCGCCT
>JABUQX010034449.1:30000-40000 GCA_015478945.1 Trachelipus rathkii | reverse complement strand
GAATTTGAAAGGAAAAGAAAACTAAGATACCCATAAAACCAATTATATGCTAAAAGAGAACTGTAGGAATGGATAACTCAAATATTTTATAAATAATTATTTTGTTAATTATATATAAATAAATAAATAAATAAATGAATTAAATAAATGAATTAATGAACTAGATGCTGAATAATAATGTGCTTTTTCTTTTTTTTAGCTGAGTTTGATAATATAATTTAGCACCTTGCCTCCGTAGAAGTCCTTTAAAGAAGAAACTTTGCCTCCAAGGCCCCGTGTCCTGCATTTTCGTAGCGAAAATGTTTATGATTTCCTGTTGTATAAAGGTTGTAACATTTTTTTAAAGATTTAATTGATTAATTTAATTTAATGTATGAACTAAGAAATAGGGTAAATATGTATATCGTGTTCTATTATATATTCGAACAATTAAAGTTTATTTTTTGTCTCCTTCTCCATTGTGCAAATGCTAAGTTAAGCAACAGAAAGGCTATGTATTAATAGATTCAAAATTACAAACTAAAGTAATTAACAAATATATAGTAAATTTTGTTATATCTCATCTCTTCTCTCTCTACTCTCTCTCTCTCTCTTCTCTCTCTCTCTCTCTCTCTCTCAATATTATCTATTTTTGTATATTTATTCTATTATATATTATAATGTTCTTTACTATCTATATATTATATATATATATATATATATATATTATAATAGTTATATATATATATATAAATATATATCAGGGTTGGGGTTCAAGTACAAGTACTTGTACTTGTACTTGTACTTGTACTTGTACTTGCGCAGTTTCTAAAACCAATGCAATTTCAAATTAGTCTAGAAACTTGAGGCAGATGATCTCATTTCCTTTTGGCATTTTTAACTTGGGGGAACATATAATATTTTTCTCATTTATCATTTTCAACGTATTGATAATTATTATTTCTTATATTGTATTCTAAATAATTTGCCCATTTATGAATATAAAGTTACTCATTAGCATATAATCATATATATATATATATATATATATATTATATATATATATATATATATATATATATATATATATATATATATATATATATCAACCACCTTCTTTCCCCATAACTGGGGGGTAAGGTGCGTCACATGTACCGGAAACAGAAAAGTAGTAGAAGAATATAGCACAAGTCGAAAAGAAAGCGCAGCCTTACCACCCCTTTATACCTATTAGTGAGGAACTCGCTGCAGTCAGAATATCCACCCTAGAGCTTCACGGGACGCGACGGACCCTCAATATGGCATCCTCGAAAATGTGGGGTTCATCCCTGGCCAGTTGGCCACAATCATCAGCCTCGCAAAAACCACTGTCATTCACTCCTGATTATGCACGTTCCTTCTCGCGCCTGCTAAAACTCCATTTCACTCCTCATACATTCCTTTTGCTGACTCAATCCACTTTTTCTTCGGTCTCCCAGCCGGTCGATTCCCAGCACACTCACCACTATATATCCGCTTAACCAACCGACTATCATTCCATCCTTTTCGCACATGCCACAACTCTCAACGGTAATTTCATTTATTCTTCTTTATCCGCTTTTTTCACAATCATACAACTCTGTAATCCGTTCATCTCCCATTTTATCAAAGCTTAGCACACCTAACAAACACGCCCTAAGATTGTCCAGTCTGAACACAGTGTACTCTTAGATGCTATACTCTTATTCAGACCATAATCTAATCACTACTTACATTAACACAGTAACAACATACCCTCACGTAAGACCCTAAGCGCACATCAAGCTTAGTCTCTTTAAACATCCACGCAAGGATTTAATTGCACTCCACCTTTCTGGCATTCACAATTTTCTACTACACTTCGGCTTCAGAAATCCGTTCCCTTTAGTCCAATATCCTAATATTTTAAAACTCAGAGTCACTTGTTCCAGCTGCTCGCCATCTAGCATAAACCTTTGTCCAACCCAACCTGGAAGGGAAGCTGGGGTTTTTTTTCCCCTCCCCAAAACTCAGCAACCATAACTTGCTCTTATCTACGTTTACTTTCAACCCATCCTTTAATTAATTATAACACACACTGCCAAATTCTCTCTAACCAATCCAAAACTTTCTTGCATAATTCACTGCCCAAAACCCTATTATATTAATTATAAATATATATATATATATAATATAATATATATATATATATATATATATATATTATATATTATATATATATAAATAAAAAAAAAAATATATATATATAATATTATATACTTATATATATATATATATATATATATCACGCCCAGATGGTGATTGATTGATTTGGAAGTTGTGTAACAAAGCGTTTTATGGAGGGTATAGTTCGAGGGATTGGAGGAGAGGAATATTAGTACGACTTAATATATGTAAGGGGATAAGTAACTGTACAGTATTATAGGTAATTGTTAATTGAGTTGTTGTAGGGACGATATATGCTGGGTGTTTTTGGTCGAAAGAAAGTGGCGTCGAATGACTGAAGAACAGATTTGGGGAATAACAAGGTGCGTTTAGAAGTGTAGAGGATGTGTGGATCCAATCTGTACAATTGAAACAAATGATTTGGATAATGAGAGAGAGAGAGAATAAATTGTATTTAGGAATTTATGGATTTTGCAACAGGCGTATGATAGGTTAATTGGGAAGCTCTATGGCAGATGTTAGTGATATGTTGTTGGTGGTAAGCTTCCCTGATGGAAACAAAGTTGTATAAGAAGCGTCGTATAAGACTAAATATGAGTCGAAAATGGATTGGTTTGAATATTAATAGCGAGTGAGACAAGGTGTGCCTATTTGATCATTGGCGATCAGAATCTGTAATATGGATGGGTTGTGAAAGAATTAGAGGTAGTGGTGACAAGGGATAGTGTTAGAATGATGGGAGAAAGGAAGAGAGTTTGGGTTTTAAACCATACCTATTATATGAAGATATTTCGTTTTGTGTGGCGTAGTCTGAAGAGAGTTTGCGATAACTGATAGAGAGATTTGGTAGGGTGGGTAAAAGGAGGGGTGGAGGGGTTTGAAGGTAACGTTACATAAGAGTAAGGTTATGGTTGTGGGTGAGGACGTCCTCGGTGTGAAGTTTGTTAGATGGTGAGCAGATCTGGAAAAAGTGTCTGGATTTAAATATTTAGGATATATGTTGTAATTGAAATGGGAGCGGATAATGCAAAGTGTAGTAGGAAAGTTGTGAATGGCACTAAGGTGGCTGGTGCAATTAATCGTTGGTGGATGTAAAGGGACCTAGTCTTGAGTGCGCTAGGTCTTACATGAGGGTATGTTGTTAACCGTGTTAATGTATAGCAGTGGGACTTGGTCTTGAATAAGCGGTTATAGATATAAAGTGGCAATGTTCAGATGGGACTCTTAGTGGCGTGTTAGGTCTGAAGAAATGATAAAATGAGGAATGAACTATTAGAGAGTTTTTGGTGTGGAGAAATGGGGGTAAATGAGAGAATAAATGAAGTACGTTGAGATGATTTTGTCATGTGGGAATTGATGGATGATAGTCGGTCCGTTAAACGGATGTAGCAGTGGTAAGCTGTGTGGGATTCCAACCGGATGGGAGATCAAGAAAAAGTGGATTGAAGTCAGATAAGGAATGCCTGCAGGAGAGAAATGTGAGAGTTTGTCAGAGGCGAGAAGAAGGTGCATAACAGGAGTGGATGGCGGGTTTTGTGAGGAGGCATGGTTGTAGGCCACCTGGGCCAAGGAATGAACCCCACATTGACGAGAGGTCACAGTGAGGGTCCATCCATTTTTCTTGACTGCGACGAGTTCTCACTAATGGGTATTAGTGGGGCGGAAAGGCTGGGCTTTCTTTTTCTACTTGCTTCATTATCTTCTACTATTTCTGTTTTCGGTGGCATGTTACGCACGCTACCTCAGTCTTGGGGAAAAAGATGGGTGGTGGTGGTGATGATGATGATGATGATGATGATGAATGATGATGATGATGATGGGGATGATGATGTGATGATGATGAGGATGGATGATGATGGTGATGATGAAATTATATAGTATATATATATATTTATATATAATATATTATATATATATATATATATATATATATATATATTATATATATTATATATATAGTTATATATTATATATGATATATTGTATGCAGTTTTTCATAAATACTTGTCTTGTACTTGTACTTTGATACTCTGTTAACTTGTACTTGTAGCTTGTAACTTGAGCAAATTCTAGATTACTTGTACTTGTAAACATTCTAGAGTACTTGTACTTGTACTTTTACTTGTACTTGAACAAAATTTCCAGAAAGTGTGAACCCTGAATATATATATATATATATATATTATATATATATATATATATATATATATATATATATATATATATATATATATATATATATATATATATATATATATATATTATATATATATATATTATATATATATATAATATTTATTATATTATAAAAAAAAATTTTTATTTAATTTTTAAAAAAATTTTGATTTCTTGCATTTCGAGAGGAGGCTTTGTAAGAAAAATCCTCAAATGACAAAATAGGATATAAGGTTTCTTTTACGTTGCCATGGCAACCAGTGTTTTGAAAGCATTATAATTATGCTTTCTTGGAGGCACAAATCAAAATTCCTCCAGTCAATGATCCTTATGAAAAATAATGTTTCGCAAGAGAATAAATGATCTTAATGTAAAATTAGCGTTCTTGTATAACATTTTAAACATTATTTTAATAGTAATAAATAGTAAATTGAATTATTTTATTACATTAGTTGCTTTTATTTTTTTTAGAGGAGGCCCGGCCTCCTGTGCTTCCCCCGTAAAGCCGCGCCTGATATATATATATATATATATATAAATATATTACAGAACTGTTTATACACAAATGGTTCAAATTTATAGCAGGTAATATAGTAGGAAAGAAATGAAGTAGGAATAAGGTAAAACAGTTGAAATGACAGATGGGGATGTATTTAATAATAATGCCAACAGCTTGACATTGCTAAATTGCTTATTTTCAGTTGGTGTGAAACGAAAGGCATCGGCAGAGATATCAGGAAACTGGTAGAGACTAATTGACAAAGTATTCCTTGACAAATCTGACCTTGGTAAATATCAGACAAAATGGCGCAAACGGTAGAGCGATAGATTCGTATGACGCAGGGGTAGGGTTCGATTGCTCGTACAGATTCTAGGTAGAATTTCCTCGACTAGTTCTCCTAATAAAATTGTGAACTCCCCGTAAGGTTGGACTTTCCAACTGTATTATACTTCCTCTCTTTAAAGCTCAAGTCTGCACTTACCTGAGAGAGACTTCAGCTTGAGTTTGGTTTTTATATATCTTATTTTCTACCCCCTCCTTGAAAAGGGCCCAGTCTTTGAGTGGTGGTAATCTGCCAAAAAAAAGAAAAGAAACAAAAGTAGTATATAAAGTCGAGCTAAGTGCAAAATTGGCAAATAATTTGCATACAAGAGTAAAATCACATTGCCAAAAATTAGGAAGAGTTCGAGAAAAAGAAGAACATTTTAGTTCTCTTCCTACAAGTAAGGAACCTTTCCTTTCTCTTCCTAAAAAGGAATAACCTTTCCTTTCTCTCCCAAAATCTTGAGCTATTTTACTTTTTTTTTTTTTTTTTTTTTTTTTTTTTTTTTTTTTTTTTTTTTTTTTTTTTTTTTTTTTTTACAGTTAACCACCACTCTTCTGGCCGATCTCTTTTTTAAGGAAGGGGCGGAAATAAACATGGAAAAACCCACCCAATCCCCAGCCTAAGGCAAATCTCTCAGGTGAGCGCAGACGTGGGCTTTAAAGAGAGGAAGATTAAATATAGTTGGAAAAACAGAAGAAGGCAAGGTGTTCACATTTCAGAAGTAGCTGGAAGAATAGAGGCACCACAGCGAACAAGTCTGGGGTTCTCAATACTCACGCAAAAGTCATGCTAGAGCAAGGCACCTCTTGTATTGCGAGGGCGACGCAATGGAGGTGGAATGCGAGCGCCAACTCCCCTGATGCCTCTACGCACTGTATCGTACCATAGTAAAAGAGAATAGTGGCGCAACGCACGTCTCAGAGATGAGGGTTCAAGAGAGTTAGAAAGGTAGGAGGACAGTTTATTAGTCTCTTAGCTTAGAACTCAACCCTATCCAATAGAAGGGTGGAGCCGGAGCCCCCAATGTGGAGAACAGTACTCCGTACAATCGCGAATGGCCGTTTTATAACTGGATAGCTGTGTAGAGGAAAAAAATTCCCGCAACCTGAATAGGAACACCCAGTTTCTTTGAGGCCACCTTCAGCAAACCATTGAAATATGAAGGTTTTCAAGACAATTTTATTGTTTATGCTTAAGACAAGAATGTTTATGTTTTATTCACAGGAGAGCGTTAGAGCCGAGCGAAGGAAATAGGAAGTTGGGATGTGTTTTTGAGAGAGAGTGTAGAGAAGTTGAGTTTTTAAAGAGTTGAATTTTACAAGGTTGCGGTGACCCCACCGGGAAATTCCATCCAGATAGACAAAGAATAGAATAGGAAAGCTGGAAGACGAGAGGCAACTCTAGAAGGCAAAAGAGGGAGAGATTTGAAAGTGAGTGAAGAGTGGAGAGTTTGAGTCGGCGGCATAAGAGTGCACAGAGTTGAAGTACAGTCTGAGAAGATCGTTGATGAAAAGTAGGAATAAAGCTGGAAGATAGAACTGAACTTTGCGAAGCAGCACAATTAAAGGAAAAGAGAAGAGGTTGCTCGCATCAACGAGTGCTATGAGCCGATCGGAGAGAAACTAGGACCAGAGTAAAGCAAAGAGAAGGAGGAAACCGAAAGGAAAGGAGCTTAGAGAGAAGTGACGCGTGCCAAACCCGGTCAAAAGCTTTATATATGTCAAGCGCTACCACTCAAGACTCCCCATAGTCCATAAGGGAGAAGACCTAAATTCAAGTTAATAGGAAAGATGTCAGCAGTTGATCTCGAACGTCGAAAACCATACTGATGGATCTGAAAGCAGGGAATGAGACTCCAGATGATCGCAGGAAATGAGAGTTAAGGAAGAGTTTCAAAGATTTTAGATACGAATACAAGTGAGAGCTACTAGGGCGAATAGTTTGAAGGATCTGATAGGTTGCCTTTTTTCGGGATCGGTTAAACATATGCGCTCTTCCAGCACTGAGGAAAACTATTAGTATCAAACAGAGAGTAAGAGTTGAAACGAGACAGGCGACAGCCTCAGAGCTAAAGGCTATTCAAAAACACGGGAGGAATACCTAATCCGGGACCTAGCCTTTCCTGACATTCAATAGATCTCAGTAATCCCATGCACACGATCATGTGTATCACAAGTAAAGACATGGGAATCCTGAGAGGAAAAGGAGCAGGAGGAGAGATGCCAGAATCGTCCAGGGTGGAATTGAAGAAAAATGAAATATTTTCATACAACATTACATTTGCAATACGTAATTTTCAAATATTGGAAAACAAATAGAAAATAAACTTACAACACAACATGCTCCTTGAAGTCCACCACAAAATCCTCTAATTTTTCCTCTGAGGCGTCTACAGGTAACTTCACCATAACATACTCCTTCTTGGCGATCCTTCCTCAGAACACACTTCCCGCTATCATAATAATGCGAATTGTTTATCTCCTCTATCATTCCCAATCTTAAGTAAAAGAGAATATATTAATACTAAATAAATAATAATAATAATAATAATAAGGATAATATATTTATTAATATAATAATACTAATAATAATAATAATAATAATTATAATAATTTAATAATAATAATAATAATAATAATAATAATAATAATAATAATAATAATAATAATAATAATAATAATAATAATAATAATAATAATAATAATAAAGAATGATGATAATGATACTAAGGATAATATAATAATATAATTAATAATAATAAATAATAATAATAATATATAATAATTTAATAATAATGAATAATAATATAATAATAATAATAATAATAATAATAATAAATAATAATATAATAATAATAATAATATAATAATAATTAATAATAATAATAATATAATATAATAATAATAACAATAATAATAATAATAATAATAATAATAATAATAATAATAATAATAATAATAATAATAATAATAATAATATAATAATAATAATAATAATAATAATAATAATAATAATAATAATTTACGACCCACATGATATAAATAAATAAATAAATAAATAAATAAATAAATAAATAAATAAATAAAAATAAATAATAATGGGTCTTATATAAGTAACGTTTATTGAGGTTTCTGGTTTGATGGATGGGAGACTCGACTCATCGTTTATAAAGCTTAATTAGTATCAATTTGAAGGTACTAAATTTATATTTAATAAATTAGCACATGCTAATAAATGTGATAAAGATATTTTGAAATTAGCAAGCAATAAATAGGGGAGCTTTTATATTTTATACGATATTTAGCCTTTATATTTGGGTGTGTGAGCAATCGTTTGAATGACCAAACGGGGTGGAAGTGAGGGTGGGCGTAGGCGGGAATTCTTTGCTGACTATGGCAACGTCCGTGGCCTTGAATCTAACTTCAAATATGTGGAGAACCATCTCTTTAACTCTTATCCTAACCTGTTATTTTTGTCTGAGACCCAACTGTCCAAGGATTCTTTCTCTAATAAACTTAATATCTCTAGCAACAACTTTTTTCACAATTTCCAACTAAATAAACATTAACACTCCTGTAACACGTCTCGAAACCATTGAATCTTGAAACTTCGATATTCTATGGCTTAAAATCTTTCTTCCTACTATTACTATTATCTTGTATTTCTGCTAATGTTCTCCTAATATAACAGAATTATCCGGCTCTTTTTGAATATCTACTATTCTCCAGACGATAGCTGTTATTTTTTCTCAACCAAATGCCGATGTTCTCTACTTAGGAGACTTCAACGTACACCACACTGAGTGGTTGGACTCCACCCATACTGATGCAGGTAGGAAGGAGGTCAAAACATTCAGCATTCTCATCTATCTGAAACAGTTCATTAAGGAACCAGCACACATCCCAGATAGTCCAAACCAATTCTTGAACACACTTGATTTATGCTTCGCCACTACCCCTTCTCGTTATAAATACACGATTTTTCCACCTATCGTCAACTCTAGCCACAATCTTGTAGCTTTTATTTATAACACTTTCTCTCCAGCAGAACACCATGACCAAAACATATTTTCTGGCATTTTAATTGGGCTAATTGGAGAGCATTGTGCGGCTTCTTTGCTAGCTACTCCTGGAGGGAATCCTGTTTTGATTCAGGAGACGCTTCGGCCTTTGCTGAAAAGGTGAAGGCCTTGATCGTTTATGGGACAAACAGGTTCATACCTCTTCATCTAAATCTTTTTCTCCTCAAAATCCATGTTCGATGGACCTTGTTCTCGTGCTTTTCAGGACAAAGACAGTTCTTATCGGGCATGGAAAAAAATTTGTACTCCTATCACTCTCGCTAATTTTCGTTTTGATCGGAATCGTTGTAGGGAAATTATTAGACAAGCTAGGCGTTCTTTCACTAAACGAAAGTGCACTGTCATCCTTGATTCTCCTACTGATAAAATTTCTGGTCTCTTGCCAAAAATATCTCTAACAATTTCTGTAAATCAGCTTTTCTTCCTCTTATTGGCTCTAATGGATCTGTTCATATCACTCCTTCTGAAAAGACTAACCTCTTCAGCCTCTTTTTAACATCTCAATCCACACTAGACAATTCTGGCATCCCTCTTCCTACTCCTTCTCCTATTAGGTATTCCATATCTCTTTCGGTTATTCCATATGATCTAGTACCTGGGATCCCGAGATCTAGCAACCTCAGGATGGCTAGTGGCTGGACGTCATCCCTCCTCTTATTTTTAGAGAGCATGCAGCTGAGCTTGCTCCTGTCCTCGTTCAACTCTACTCTCGATCCCTCAAAACTAATACTTTTCCTCAGTGCTGGAATTGTGC
>JABUQX010034449.1:0-17500 GCA_015478945.1 Trachelipus rathkii | reverse complement strand
AAATACATAATAATAATTAATAATAATAATAATAATATAACATAATAATAATATAACTAATAAGCATCAAATAATAATAATAATAATAATAATCAATACAATTTATTCAGGAAGTGAACAATATATCACACAACCCAACACCCCAATAATCATCAATAATAAATAATAATAATAATAATAATAATCAATAATAATAATAATAATAATCATAACTAATATGAATAATAAATATCTCTATTTTCAATCAATAACAAAGCTATCGCTATGTCTCGTGACGAGCAGACACTCCCTTATTATTATCCTCAATCTAACATTATTATCTCATTATTAATATAATCTCATCTCACTCTACCTTATTATCTAATTATTATATTATTATTACCTATAATACTGAAATATCTCATTATTGTTATTTGCCTAGACTGAAGATGTAAATACATTTTATTCCATCTCACATTACTTCCATATCTCACTCTATCTGATATATTATCTTATCTCATTCACTTCACTTATGTATTATGCCTCGTATTCATTATTCATAATATAGTCCATTACTAATAGGACTGATATCAAATCTTTTAATCCCTAAGTTCAATACAAGTCATAATAATGGAAAAACATTATTTTACAAAACACTCCCTCACCCTCCCCCTCACTCGCCCCATCCTTCCCCCCACCCACCACCCCCCCACACCCATCCCCTATTTTTTCAACACCAATAGTATCTAATATTGAATTAATGATGAATAATCTATAGATACTCTCACCACTCAATCTATTATGATCTCTATTTATTCACTATTATTCATTATTCTACATTATTATTATTCACTTCATTATTATTCATTTATCTATTATCTATTATCTATTATTATTCTTCCCATTACTTATTATCCATTATTCATTATTATTATTCATTCATTATTCATTATTATTATTTATTCATTAACTTACTATATTATTACTTATTGATTCTCCAATTATTTATTTCATTTCATCCCCTACATACTACTTATATAACTACCTCCATATTATAGTACCTATATACCTATACCTCAACTACTACCTATATTATATTACCATCACCATACTCACTATATATCACTACTTACTATACCTACCCCCCTCACCTCACTATCCCATATACTCCCCCCTATACCCCTCACTTATTACTACTAACCTACTACCTAATCACCTACCCCCCTACACTATATACCTATACCAATATATAAACCACCTACATACTACTTACCTACCCCTATTATTATACTCCATACACTATTATACACTCATACATACTTATACTATATATATATTATATATATATATATATACCAGCTATACTCACTACCTATAATAACTATATATCATATAATCTACTAATATAAATAAATTTGACCTGAACTCCACACTCACCCCTACATATATATATACTCACCCCATCACCTATATATATCCTACTATATATCTACTATATATACTACTCACTATAATCACTATACTAGGTAACTACTACCCCTACCCCCCACTCACCCACATACTATCCCAACCCCACCCATCACCCCCCAATACTAGCTACATATACCCCCCTATCACCCCCTATATCACACTATACTCAAATACGCTATACCTACTACCCCACCCCCTCACTACTAATACTAATATATATATAAACTCTATTTACCCTATACTCCCCTATCTATCACCATAACCCTCACAACTAAATACCTAATATACTACTATATATAATATACTATACCCTACTACTATATATAATATACATACCCTACTACCTATAATATATCCTACAATACTATATATATAATAACTCACTATATACCTACTACCCTACCCTATAATATACCTCACCCTCCCTAATACCCCCCCTCATATAACCGTACCATATACTACACTATATCATACTATATATATCATACTACCTCATATACCAGTACCCCCCCCCCCCCTTACTATTATATATATAAATATATATCATACTCATACAAGTACCCCCTCCATATATGCAATACCAATAATACTCCCCCCACCCTAATACATTTATATACTAACTCTACCTAATATACTCCATTATATAACCTATATATATATTATATATATACCCCTACTAATACTTACTACCTATACTTAAATACCAAATACTATACTACACTATATATATAAAACCCATTACCTATATATATATATAACCTCACACCTCATACCCTAAACATATATACTATATATCATATATAAATATATATATAATATACATACACTAAAAATATATACTAAATGATAATAACTAATATATAAATATATACACTATAACCCCTCTTAAATAAAACCAAAACCAACCAAACACAAAAATAACAATAATATATACATACTATAAACACTCCTATGTAATTAATATTATATATATATATATATACAACTAATATATACCAATACACTATACAATATATAATATATACTAATATATAATATATATATATACATATATATATATAACTTATATATACTTATATAAATAATATACTACTATATATATAATATAGTAGCAAGTGCCCCGAACCAACAACAAAATACCAACACCCCCCAGCAACTGGGAGTCACCTCTGAACAACATAACACCAGTATGTGTATATTCATGGCATACACCTGCGAAAGCTTGTACTCAGTAGACTCTACGAAGGTTGTGCATGGTATTATGTAAACTAAATTTTTCTTCATATTATAAGAACATGAACGTGACTGTTTTCGTATTTTTTATTATTTCAAATTTATAGAACCAAACAGAATGTAGTTCCTTTAAACGGATAGGTTTTTGATCTAAGCTGGAAAAAGGAACTGAAAGTCAGCACAGTTCCTTTAGCAGAGAAGGCAGGCAGAAGTAAACAAAGGTAAACCTGTCACTTCCAAATTTATAAAATATAAAAATAACATAAAAAAATATCGTAAATTTCTTATATTAAGAGTGAGATAAGAACGTCAAGATGGAATGAATTTTAACTCGGTCAAATTAATTTTCTTAATGAAGAAATTATAACAAGATTCAAGAAGCTTACATAATCAATTAGACATATTAAAAAGAAAAAATTATATTTATCGTGGGATGTCAGGAATATGAATTTGATGTTACCAAAGAATGAAAGAAAAATACATTTTTATCACAAAAATTACACTAAAAATAAGCAGTGTGATTAAATTAATTGTCTATCGTAACAATTAAAAAATTCTTCTAGTCACACACGAAAACACACACATATAAATTATATATATATATATATACCTATCATTAATATATATATATACTATATATAATATATAATATAATACAATTTTCCATGAGAGGTTGCATATAATCATATATATATATATATGAATAGTATTTTTTTTTTATAATCATATATAATATGATATATATATATATTATACCTATACATAATATATATATAATACTAATACTATACATAAACTAATATAATACTTATTAATATACTACATAACCCCCCCCTACCCTAACATACTCTATATAATATAGACTACCTCCTACCCTATATATACCTCGCACTACCTAATTATACCTTATAAATATATATATATATAATATATATACTATATATACTATAATATAATATATTAATACCTATATATATATATTATACTAATATATATATATATTAATAAATATAATATTATAAATATATATCATATAATATATATATATATACTATATATAAATATATAATATACTTATAAAATAACAAATACATATATACCTACTTATCACTCACTACCCCCCCCTATACATATACTATTTATCATAAAATAAACACTAGTAATATACACTATATACTATACTATACCTCACCCAACTAATATATATATAATCATACATATACTAGATAATTATATACTAACCTAATACCACCATCATCTACTATTATAACCCCTACTACATATCACCCTATAATCATAATACCTACCTATATCACCACCATAATATACTAATGGATACCCATCTCTCCCCCCTATATATATCACTCATACACCAATATACCCCACTCAATCCACCCCCCCCATATCTCACCCTACTATACCCCCCCCCTCAGTACTATATATATTTAATACTCAAATATACCACCCCTATACTATATCCATAACATACTATACTAATATATATCACTTACTACTATAGCTACTATACCCTATACCACTATATATACTACACCTCACCCCTACTATATACTCTATCACTATATTATACATAACTCACTAATACCTAACCTCACCTACTAATACTACTAATTGATTAATATGATAGTAAACTCCTATAACTATACCTAACCCCTCACCCCACTACCCTCACTTATCCATATAAATACTTACATACCCCACCCCCCCCCCAACCCCTACCTACACTACATATATATACTATCAAACCCTCACATACTATACTATACTACATATACTATCCTCACCAATACTCACCTACACCTATACCCTATAACTATAGTATAAACTATACAACCCACCTACCCCTAATATCACTAATATCTACTAAATAACCACCCCCTACTCACATATATACTTCATACAATCACCCTGCACTATAGATTACGAAATATAAAGCATATACATACACCATAGTATAAGACTCGTCGCCCTATACCACACGTACAATATCATAGCGCTAACACCTATTATACAAATACCACCACTAACCCTACTATTTATACCACCCCACTACCCCACCTCACTCACACAACCTACTTATATATCATATACCTCACCAATATACTACTATACCTAATATACCCCTAATACCTAATATAATCATCACCCTCACCAACTACTAGTAACTATAACTACTATACACCCACTATACTCACATATTATAGTCAGTACATACTAACTTACTATTACATCACCTACCACCCCAATAATATATATAATATAATTATAAATAATATATATAATATATAGTATAATATAATATATCAATAATATAATCATATATATATATATATACTATATATATATATAAATATACATATATATATTAATATATATATATTTATAAAAATAAACTATATACCCCCTAGCTATATAATACACTAAACTATATATACTATATAACCCCTATACTATACCTACCCCTACTACATACTATACTCTATACCTACTATACAAACATACCCTATACTACCCTACCTCACTATACCCAAATACCTATCATATAACTAAATATTACCCCTACCTACTACCCATATATAACTACTATAAACCTATCTAGACTACTATACTCTATACTACTTACATAATACACTCTACATATAATACCCTATCCCCTACCCCCTATCAACCTTTATATAAATACATACCTTACTATACCCCTTATTACCCAACACCTATAATACATACATATATATATATATAAAATTAATATATTCTATAACTACTTATATATATATATAACTAAAACATATATATTAAATATATATATATAATATATATATATATATATAATATTATACTAACTATACCTAATAATACTATAATATTATAATATAATATAATCAATAATATATACTATTAATATTAGTACTAGTACTATATATATTAATATGTCAAGGACATATATATACTATATCACTAATACTATATATATCTATCACTATATACTAATATACCTACTATATAATAATATATAGTATATATATATACTATACTAATAAATATTATATATATAATATAATTATTACTATACTTATATATCTATATATAAAATAAATATACTATATAGATATACATTATTCTTGAACATAAATAACTATATATTTTATATATATACATAATACTATATATACTATATATATACTATACTATAATATATTAATGATATAATATATATTTATATAAATATATCACGTATATATACTAAGTTATAAATATAATATATAATATATACAATACTATATATATACCTACTATATTATAATATATATTATATATATATTATATATATTAAATTATATAATAAAATATTTAAATATAATAAGCAGTATACCTACTAACCACTTATCTATAATCATAATAACCCCATACTAATACCCTACTTATAATATATAAATATCTCAACTACCACACTACTACTAACCTCACACCTATCGCCCCCTTACTATACTTATCATATTATATATATACTACCTCCACTCAACGTAACCTACATATAATATATATGTCAATATACCCTCACCACCCCCCACACCACTAACCTACTACTACTAAAATCACCTACTACTATACCTAATACCTATCATTACTATACTTATACTATAACTATATACCTACCCACTATATACCTCAATACCTACCTACTAACCACCTATATATATACCCTAGTTACTATTATCTATAAACCTACTAACTAGATATTATATTAATATATATATAGTACCTACCCTACTATACAATATATACTATATGTAAATCGAAAGGAAAGAGCCACCCCCCTACCATACCCTCATACCCTACTATACATATATACTACTCCTATACCTATAATATATTCATATATTAATATTAATCAATATAAATTTAAATACTATAATCACTACAATCCTAACTAATCATACCTATCTAATACTACTAACATATCATCATCACATACTATATACCCATAGCTACCCATTCACCTGATACAATATACTAATACCTACCCCCTACGTATATACCCTACATATACCCTAACCCATATATACTATATCACCAATACTACTACCATACCTAAAACCTACCCTAACACCACCTCACTACCCCTCATATTTATAAACCTATACCTAATCACCCCCTACTAATACTATACCCTTACTATACTACTCTCATATAACACCCCTCCCATATACATACTCAATACTCACTATATACTCTACTATACACCCTATATACCTACTACACTACATACTATCATGATAATCTATATATCTATACACTTATATATATAGTAGAACCCCACACCCTACCCCCCATATATATATATACTATAATATACTAATACGACCACTATCACCTCACCTAATCATATACATATACTATAGTATAAATACCCCTTATCATCACTATAATACCACACCACTATAATCGAATACTACTCACACACCCACCCCCGCTATTATACCCTACCATATATACTATACTATACCTATACTACCCTACATATATATACCCATATTATTAAACAACATACCCTACCCTATAACTATTACCCCTACTCACTCTCACTATCACAACCCTACCCACTAATTATATACTATTCCAAACTACTATACTACTATACTAATCCAACCCAATCATACACTCACACCATACACACTACTATTCACTCTCATATACCCCCTCAACATAATGACTATAGAACCCCCCACTCACACTCATATACTACTAATACTCACTACTATACTATATTTACACATCGCACTATTCCATAAACACTAATACTCCCACTCGTGGGA
Organism: Trachelipus rathkii; assembly: GCA_015478945.1. Taxonomy (NCBI): domain Eukaryota; kingdom Metazoa; phylum Arthropoda; class Malacostraca; order Isopoda; family Trachelipodidae; genus Trachelipus; species Trachelipus rathkii. The sequence continues at coordinate 9,983 of JABUQX010034449.1, read as the reverse complement.
CGGATTTTTATACCTACACTGCCCACTCTTCTATAATATAATTTAAATTTTTTATATTAAGTTCTATACGGCTCACACACTTATTTTTCATCACACCCCAATATTTGATCCCCCCTGCAATCACATCTAACTAATAAATATAAATCTTGTCCCAGATACTAAACACATTTTTTAAAATATCTAACTCTACTACAATTCACGTGCACGTAACTGTTTATCACAAAAAACACTCGAGCTAAAAAAACTTCTTCCTATCACAAGATCAGTTAAATGTCTTAAAACTAGCAATATGCAACTAAACAATACCGGTATCGTAATACAAACCATACTTTTAAATTAAATCCCAATAAATAACCCCCAAAAAAATTAGCCTCCTATTTCCATAAGTCTATCAATTATCTATTACATCAATAATATAATACATTACACTCACAATACATAATCCACACTCACATAATCATCATAAAAATAATATATACATACCATAAATAATCAATCACTCAATAATCAATATCCCAATAAAACTCAATAATCAACACCTAATACTAAATATCAATAATACATCAACTTATAATAATACATAATTCCACATAATAATACTAAATAATAACTAAATAATAATATACCACTAATAAAACTAATCAAATACTCTCATAACTCAATCAATTATATAATAAAATTAATAATAAATAATCAATAATAATTAATCAAATCAATCAACTACATTAATCAAATAAATAGCCAGGGGATCAATAATTCCCCACTAATAGTTTAATCAGTAATCTCATCAAATCACACACATAATCAATAATAACTAATAATCAATAATAAATACACTCACACAACTCATAAACTAAATAATACTCACACATTAATGAAATCAAATAATAAAAATACGTAATTAAATTAAATAATCAATAAAAATCAGATCAAGTCAAGAAACACTCACATTAATAATAAACACTCCAATAACATTATCAATAATAACATAATCAATAATAATAATCACAATAATAATAATAACATAATCTAATAATACATAATAATAATACACTAATAATCAATAATACATAACTCAATATCATCACTAACTATAAATACAATAATAATAATACACTAAAATACACTGAATCAAAACTAACAACACACTAAATAATAATAATAATATAACCATTATTATTAATAATATAATACATAATAATATAATAATAATAATAAAATAATAATAATAATAATAAACTAACTAATCATAACTAATCCACATTACATACATCACATACCAATCAACATACAACCTAATCAATAGTAATAACTCACACCTCAATACAATACTCAATCTCACAAATACATAATCACACTAATAATAATAATAATAATAATAATAATAAATAAAATAATACATAATAATACATCAATTAATCAATACATAAAATCCCCAATTAAATCACATCACATACATAATAATAACAACAATAATACACTCAATACGCACATAAATACTAAATAATAACTCCCACATAAATACACTCACACATACATACAAAATATAAACAATAATAATAATAATAAATATTTTCAATAAAAATACACTCACTAACTAATCAAACCATAATAATCACATCAATAATCAAACAATAATAATAAATAAAAACATAATAAATAAATAAATAATATAATAATATAATAATACAAATAATAAATACATATTACACACATAAATAAAATCAACATAAATCAACAATAATATCAATAATCAATAATAAATAATACATAATAATAATAAAAACAATAATAAATTAAATAATATAATATCATCAAATAACATTAAGATAATAATAATTAACTAATAATAATAATCAATACATAATAATACACTATCAGCACTAAATAATACATCACACTAATCAATACACTCATAATAATATTCACATAATCAATAATAAATAATAATAAATCATAATAAATAACACATCTAATAATAATAATAATAATAATAATCAATCTAAATCAATAAATCAATACAATATATATATAAAACTAAATATCTCTGATCAATAATAAATCAACAAATAATAATAATATTAAATAATAATATAATACATATAAACAATTACTCAGGACTCATAAAAAGAAAGCTTACTTAAAGAACTAAAACATATATTGACACGCAAAGATTTTACTTCGAAAGACTCCCATTCCAAACTATGTAACACTACGGGGAAGCACACACTCTGCACACAATTATAACAAACATTTATCGCAGAAAATTACTTCTAATTTAATATTGAACTCTTCAAACTAAACAGAAAATTATTTTAACAATAAGAAAATATAAAACTTTGTTTTACTGAATATGTCTCCAAATTAATTCCCGTTCTATAATTACCTAGCTTCTTATAATTATCATAATATGTTTTATTCAAAATAGTAACGAAGAGCTTAACATATTTATTATTATTATTCACTCTAATCAATACTACTATTATCACTTATAATATTATTATATCATAATATCTATTCATCTTATAATATACTCCACTCTCATATCTATCATCACATTATCCTATATATTCTATTCCTTATTCCCAACATTATATATTAATTATTTGATCTCATCATCCTTCTAAATCTCTCTTTCATATAATCCACTCATAATATCATTCTATAACCCAACCACTCTATATATTACACATTCAAAAACCATTATCTATATTACTCTACTTCTTACTATTAGATCTATCTATCTACAATTATTATTCATTATTTATTATTATACATTCCACACCAACATTATATTCATCTACTTCAATCTATTATCATATCCTAATGTATCATATCCATTACTCTTATTCATTAATACTAGCTTATCTATTATTTATTATTAACCATATATTATTACATCTCATCTCACATTACTCTACTTATCTATTCAATTAATTATTTCATTATTATTATTATCAATTCATTCAATTATTATTATTATTATTTATTTTATTATTATTATTATTATTATTATTATTTTATTATTTTATTATTCATTATTCACTTATCATAATTATACTCACTTATTGACTATATCATTAATTATCTAATTACTCCCTCACTCCATATCTACTATATTATTATTATTATCTCATCTCATTCATATTATTATTCATTCGATCTATTATTATTATAAATAATATATCTATTATTCACTTAATCTTTTCTAGTCCCTATTATATCTATTAATTATTATTAATCAAATCTGATTATTATTATATTATTATCTATAATTATCTAATTCCTTATTCCCACTCTCATTCAAATTCATTTTACCTATATCACATATTCATATATATTATTATAAAATTATTGTTCATTAATATTCTGAACAATTCAAAACCCTCTATTCATAACTCTTTATATTCATATATCCTCCAACCCCCACCATATAATTCATTAATAACTTCATTATTCACCACTTATTAATTATCTATTAATCTCATCCCTAATACACAACAAACACCCCAACCCAATATTATTATCACTCTATATCACGATTCTTGATTATTAATATTTCTTGCATATTTTCTCCATCTTATTGCCATCATTTTATTCATTCCTTTCTATAGCTATTTTTAATTGTTTTCAACTACTTAAATTATCTATTATTCCATTAAACAAATTTTATATTAACTTTCCTATTACTTGATAAATATATAATCTCACTCTATTATTCATTATTTATTATTATAATATTATTATTCACTCATATTATATATTCCATTATTCATTACTACACATACTATCTAATTATTCTATGTCAACAAAACCAATCTACCTACTTTCAATTATTCATAATATTATTAATATTTTATTATCTATTATCTATCTATCTATTTTATTTATTATTATCTATTATCTATTATTATTATCATTCATTCATTACTTATTCATTCCAATTATTATTCATCTCAATTACCTCTCTATTATTCCATTCTATCCACCATTACTTATTCCCATAACTCCTATTCATATAATCTCCACTCATCTCATTACTTACATCTATATATCTCCACTTCATCTCACTTATTATTATTATTATTTCTTGTTCCATCTATCTCAAATACATATAAGCTAATAATTATTTATTATCTAATACCGTTACTAGCATAATCTTAAATTGACAAAACTATCTATTCAAATTATTATATATTACTCTTTAATTCATATATCATTACTTCACCATTATTATACTAAATCTATATCATCTCACTTATTCATCCCTATTATTATTATTATTCATTATTATGCTATCTACTTCACCCCCAATTATCTCATTATTTTATTATCATCTCACTTATCTATTTATTATATATTCATTATCTATTAATCTTTATAATATAATATATCCATTATCTATTCATTTATTCATTCCACTCACCATATTATATTACTTCAATTAATTATTCATCTATTCTTGATTATTGATTATCTATTAAGTACCAGTCCAAAAGTAGCTCCAGTACAGTAGTAGTAGTTAGATAAAAGCGAAATATAGTAGTATATTTTTTGCTACAACACTTTAAATTATCTATTAGTCTTACTCATTATTATTATTATTATTACTCAAAAGAACTCTATCAAATTAATGAACATGAAAATATACAAGATTATTATATATATAATAAATATAATTATTACTTCACTAATCAAATATATATCTTTCATTAACTTAATTAATTATTGTAAAATTATAAAATTAAAAAATATTATGCTATTATTCTAGTATTCTAGCTAGATTTAATGAATTTCGATTTAAATCATTATTATTCATCTACCTCCAATATCCATTCATTCACTCTTCTCATTAATTATTCATTTATATAAATATTATTCAAACCTATTTATTAATTAATATACTCATTACTTATTATAACATTATAATTATTATTATTATTATTATTATATTATTATTATTATTACTTATCTAAATCTATTATTATTATTATACTCATTATTATCAATCAAAATTAATCTACATTAATATTATTCCCCCCCCCCATTATCTATTATTATATTATTATTCTATTATAATATGGTTCATATATTCTTTATCGATTATATTATTACTTACTTATTATTATATCATTATTATATTACTCTATTATTTTTATTTATTATATATTATTATCTATTATATATATTATTATTCCACTTATTATTATCTATTATTATTATTATTATATATTATTATTATTATTATTTAATAATATTATTATTCATTAATTTATAATTTTTGTGATATATTCTATAATTCTCTTCTTTATTCGTCCAATACACTAAATAATATAAGATAATATAATATAATAAATATCCCTACATACTAATACTTATAACCTATCATATAACCCCCCCTAATCCAGCCACACAATACACTATCACCTACCTCACCCATATTATAGCTACTTATATAATATTACTATATAGTAATATATAATAATTATATATAAAAACTATATAATATAAATAATAATATATATATTATATATATATATTATTAATATATTATGTAATAATATAATATATATAATAATATATATATATAATACTATATATATATAAATATAAATATATATCATTCAACACCTATATATAATATATAATATAATATATATATAATACATATACTATAAATAAACTATATATAAAATATAATATTATATATTATATATAAATAATATAATAATATTATATATATAATAAATATATATATATATATATAATATATATATTAATATATAAATATATATAAATAATAAATAATATATACTATATATAATATAAAATATATATTAATAATAAAACTAAATAAATAATATATACCTATCCAACTATACAATCACACCTACTATATATATTATAATATATATACTCTATCTGAAAAAAATACTACCATAATATAATAACTAATATAATATAAATTATATCCATATATAATAATTTTTAATTTTCTGTTTAATATAACTAATAATTCAATCATAGTACCCAAATACCTAAGTATATATAAAACCCCCCTGAGACGAAATATATATCATATACTAAATTATTGAAAATAATATATATATATTGTAAACCAATAATAATATATATAAAAATAATATCACAAACAAACACCAAAACACATACACCTACCATAGTATACTAATAATATCATAACAACTAATATGATCATGTACACTTACATAGTAACCTATATATAAACTATAAATAATAAAATATAATAAATAATAAAAATAATATTAATATACCTATATATATATATTAGTATATATATATATACCATATTATTATACTGAAGCGGCTGAGTGTGTAAGACTTACACTTAGGAAGACAGACCATTGCTACGTATTATAGAAAGAAACATATGAACAATAACCAACTCGAAAACGAGCCAGCCCATCCTATTGTCGCCGAGACGCATTCCGCAAAGATACATTATGCCTCCATCTTTTTTCACCCAACACAACATGACATAAAGAATCATCTATATAAATCAGTCTACATCTCCATTACAATGTCAATCTGTTAGACTTCCCTTGAGCAACCCAGTACCATACATCGTCCTCTCCTTTCACAAGCCGAAATTCAATATTATCCTTATATATGAACACATACTATCTTATTGTATGCTACCAAATTTTAACATCCATTCCTTCAGCACAACTTTTTACAAGACTCAAATTATATTTTTACTAAATTCCTAGCGGTCTCTTAAGCAACAACATTCATTAACTACAACAAAACGTCATTTAGCAATTGACAATAAATGACAAAACGGTTGTAGAAGAATTGAATAAAATGAGGAATGAGAGCATTAGATTTGCGCAGTCGATGGAAGTTAGTATAAATGAGAGATATTAAACTGATGATATATTAAAAAGTGGTTAAGGAATATATATTACAAAAATATTATATAATATATATATATATATATAAAATATATACTATAAATAAATAACCCATAAATAACCCCTACCTAATTATATTAACAATATATATACCTAACTATATATATAATAATATATATATATAAATATAAAATATATATATATAAATATATAATAATATATAATTATTTAATAAAATATAATAATATATATTATACTTACTATATATATATAATATATAGAATATATAAATATAATAATAAAAATAACAAGGAAAGATTGTTAACGCATCGCCAAAATATTCGTTAAATTATATATACAGATATAATATATATATTATATATATATATACTACTATATATATATACATCCGTTACCACCTACACTCACCGACCGGTACTGAACAATTTTCAACAAAATATAGAGCAAAAGGCTAAACCCAAGCCTAATTGAAATCTCTCAGATGTGCTCGACGGGAGTTTTAAGAGAAAAACATTATATCGGCAAAACAAGAAAAGACATGTGGTAGGGCAGATTCACAAAAGAGGTAGTAGTGGAAACTAAGGAGTACCAATCGAGGGCAAGTCTTGTATTTTCAATGCTTCAACACAAAAAAATGTAATTGGCCCCAAATGGCCACTGATCAAATCTCTCCTTCGAGCAAATTTCCAGATTGAAGTACCTATTTGATAAAGACGATACGTTTCCACTACCGCTTATACGCGTCGTAGAGTAATGTAGCAGGGTATTCAAAAGGAGTTAGAACAAAGTACAAGGCGAACATTTTAAACTTAAATGAGGTCAAAGAGCATCTTTACTCTCCATCGCCGCCAAGGAATTCGCCAAACCAACAAATACATGTGAAATCCGCGTTGCTGAAAATTCACAGTTCAACGCGAGAGCTTCTATCCACTAAAAAATGCCCAAAAGGAAGGGTTCCAACTTGGGAGGCCCCCCAAAAAATGTAGAAGATCACCACAGTACGTCATACAAAAGATCGGTATGGAATGCCTGAATGATCAACTCCCTCGAGCAAAATAGCCGCTTTTTAGTACCTAATAGAAAAGAGATAGTTCGACAAACGTCACGTACAAGAAATAGAGAGCAGTCCCAAAGTAAAGTAAGAAGGGGACAGTTTATTAGCCCTTCTTAGCTTTTGACTCAATTCCTGCTCCAAACAAAGATAGGCCCAAATCGGAGACCCCCACAAAAATATGGAAGCAAGTCTAAAACCATACAAATGACAATCCAAAGAATCGCTTAACAACTGAAAGTAACCAATTTGACAGGAACAACAATTCCCTTAATGAGTGGACACTATAACATGGAACAAGTTGAGTACATACGCATAGAATGAACAGAGTTAGAAAGCATAAATCAGAACTAGACGAAGATCGGTTAATGCGAAATTAAGAAATCAACACACGTTCAGGAAGAACAGGAAAGAAAGGCCTTAAGGAAGAACTACCACCTAGTAATAACCATGAAAAGTCACAGGAAGAAAAGGTAGCTCCCATCAATAAACGCCTATATGGAAAACGATCTGAGACCAATACTAACAAGCAGCGCGCAAGAGCGAGAGAGAGGAAACAACCAAAGGAAGGGAACTCCTAGAGACACCAGATAAAGTCGACGCCCACATGCCATACCTCGGTTGACAAAGCAATCATTGAGATATGTCAAGCTTCCCAGCCACCCACTCAAGGATTCCATCAAAACGTTACCTAAAAAGATGGCAGAAGACCATAAAATCCAGTGGAAGATAGGAAAGAATGCCATCCTAGTTGAACTCGAACGTCGAATAACTACACTGGTGTCATAGAAAGAAGAGAATAAGATTCTAGTTGCATCCAGAATGCAGGAGTTAAGGATGAGTTTCAAAGATTATTAGAAAAAATAAAGTGAGATCTATTGGCAATGATAGTGTTTAGAAACGATCAGAGCTGCTAACTCTACTTGGGTGGATCGAAATCTGAACATAAATGCCACAAGTTCCAGCACTGAGGAAAAAGTTGTAGTATTATGATGGGATCGAGAGTAGAGTTGAACCGAGGACTAGAAGCTAGCGCTCAGCTGCCAAAATGCATCTCTAAAAAATTAGAGGGGGTGAGCGTCCAGCCATAAGCCATGCCTGAGCGTTGCTAGATCATCGGGATCCCAGGTACTAGATCATATGAGAATAACCAGAAAGACCGGACTAATGGGAAAATACCTAACTAGGAGAAAAGGAGTAGGCCAAGAGGATGCCCAGAATTGAACCTCAGTTGTGGAATTGAGATGTTGAAAAAAAGAGGACTGAAGAGGTTTCAGTCTTTTCTAGAAGGCAGTGATAATGAACAGACCATTAGAGCCAATAAGATGAATAAAAGGCTGATTTACAGAATTGTTAAATATTTTTGGCAAGAGAACCAGAAATTTTATCAGTAGGAGAATCATAGGATGACAGAATGCAACTTTAACGTTAGCTGAAAAGAACGCCTCGCTTGTCTAAATTAATTTCCCTACAACGATTTCCGACTCAATAAAAAAAAAAAACGAAAAATTACGAAGAGTGATAGGAGTACACAAATTTTTTTCCGATAGCCCGATAAGAACTGTCTTTGTTCCTGAAAAGCACGAGAACTAAGGTCCATCGAACATGGATTAATTTGAGAGAAAAAGATTTAGATGAAGAGGATGAACCTGTTTATGTCACCACTAAACACGATCAAGATCCTTTCACCTTTTCAGCCAAAAGAAGCCGAAGCGGTCTCCATTGAATCAAAAAACTAAGGAATTCCAACTCCTAGGAAGTAGCATAGCAAAAAGAAGAACCGCACAACTGCTCTACCAAGTTAAGCCAACAAATAGAAATGCCAGAAAATATGTATTCGTCCATTGGTGTTCAGCATGGAGAGAACAAAGTGTTATATAAAAAAAGCTACATATTGTGGCCTATAGAGTTGACGATAGGTGGAAAAATCGAATAAGAATATTTAATTAACGAAGGGAAGAAGGCCAACAGGGGAAAATAATTTTGGTAGTGCGCAAGCAATAAATGCCAAGGATGGT
>JABUQX010034448.1:0-7500 GCA_015478945.1 Trachelipus rathkii | reverse complement strand
CCACGGTAGAACTAGATGATAAAAGAAGGCCTAAGAGATTAGCCATTTCAAAAGGAGTATTAGCAACAGATCTGTCAAAGTGAAAAAGAGGAAGAAAGGTAGATTTACAGAAGTTATTAGAGATGTTTTAGGCATTGGGCTAGAATTTTTATCAGTAAGATGTCCAAGGAGGTCAGAGCACTTCCTTTTGGTGAAAGCACGCTTAACCTGATGAATAATATCCCTGCAATGATTTCATGCTGAAAGAAAATTAGCAAGAGTGATGGGAGAAGGAGAGTTTTTCCAATTTCCGATTGACATTGTGTCTATCCTGAAGAGTACGAGAACAGGTGCCATCGAACAATTTATTTTAAGGAGAAATTGATTTGGTAGATGGAATAAACCTGCCCAATCCCTTGGAGATCAAGGCCCCTACTTTTTTAGAAGTCACTGAAGCCTCCTCCTAGTCAAAACAAGATTCAGACCAAAGGTAGGTAGAGAAGGAGTGACGCAATGCTCCCCAATTAGCCCGATTAAAATGCCAGAAAATACGTTTAAGACATAGTGGAACTGCAGTATAGAAAGTGTTATAATTATCGGCTACAAGATGGTTTTCAGAGATGCCGGTAGCAGGGAATATTTTGTATTTGTAGCGAGAAGGAGAAGTGGTGAAGCACACATAGGTCAAAAGTTTTCAAGAATTGGTTAGGATTGTCGTATATCTGCAGGTTCCATAATCAGCTGTTTCAGATCGTTGAGGATACTAAATGGTTTGGCCTCCTTCCCATCTGTATCAGTATGAGAGGAGTCCAACCACTCAGTGTGGTATACGTTGAAGTACCCTAAGTACAGGACCTAGGTATTTGGACGAGAAGTAGTAACAGTCTCGTGAGAAGCAGTAAGATTTTTAAAAGGACCTGGAAAATCTGTTCTATTAGGAGAAAAGTTGTTGAAACACAGGATAATAATAATAATAATAATAATAATAATAATAATAATAATAATAATAATAATAATAATAATAATAATAATAATAATATAGATATATCTAAATATAAAACATATAAAATTATACAACATATAAAATAATAAATATCTTTATATATATATATTATATATATATATAATATAACTATAATATAATATACTTAGTAATATATATATATATATTTATGTCTTTATATATGTATATTAATATAGGCGAGATTAAACACTAAGATATCAGATGAATGATCTTGAGCGGTAATCTTGAGATCATATAAGTTGTTTAAGACCAATTGTTGCAGGCACAGAATTAAGGAAAAAGCCCGTATCGTTGTATAGAATTTGATTAAGATTTTTAGTTAAAGTGTATATTTTGTTTACAAATGTGAAAACTCATCTCAGTATTATATTTTTATTTCTTGGGAGAACTATATGTGGGGGGCGATATGTTAATTCGAAGGCTCTGAAAAGTTAGATATAAGTTGAGCGATGTTTTCAGTGTCTCCCGAAGATAGCACCATCCAGAGTTATGAGCTATTGGAGCTAAGAACAAGGCATGTAACCATTGAAAGCACGGACAGATTTGCTCAAGGAAATTCTTGATTTAAAAAAAACATTTATAACTTTACGGCTTAAGTGTCAGACTGTATGCCAATTGGTTACGCGCTGTGCAAATAAAAAGACTACGCAATAAAGTTGTGTGAGTGCAGAAGGGTGTTTATTTTTTGGTTTAAAAGATTATTTTTAGATTTTATGCGTCATATATGTTAGCTTTAAGGTACTACTGAAAAACTGTTATAGCGTATGTTCGACTCGTAAAGCCATGAATTGATGCCAACCGATTTATTTGTTTATTACCTATTAAAGTAGTGCTTCGAATAATTTATTGTTTTATGAACTGCTACTGGTTTCTTGAGTTCTTTCGTGATTTCTATGAAGAAATTTAAATTACGTTTAAGAAATGTTATAAGTATAAAACCGTCTACAAATTGTTTATCGAGGATTTGAAATGAGATATATTTTCTGGCTTGCCATATATCTCGTTGTTTTGTGAAATTGTACTGGTTCCGCTGATTATTGATGTTTATGTTATTGGAAGATTTACTATTACTTTTGGTGTTGTGGAATGCCCGAATCGTACTATTGACTCTCTTCCCATTTTTGTAAAGTCTTTACAAAGGTTTGCAATGATATTATATTTTGACAGTTTGTAGTTGTGCTGATTGTGAAGTAAGCAACTCACTGGCAGAAAAGTTTATGTCATGTTTTATGAAAGAAAATTTCTAAATTAGTTTATGGAAAAAATGCGAAAGAATATCGTTGACTATTTTTTGTTTATCTCCGTAGTTCAACAGGATTTATACTAAAGGTTACTGTTTATGGTTATATAAGGATTACCAACCATGGAAAAATTATAGGTTGAAAATAAGAATACAGTTTATTAAAGAAACTATGAAATGGTGTATATAATAATATATATACTCTATAATATATATTATATATATAGTATAATCTATATATAGCTATACTATATATATATTATGATTATATATATATGTATATATAGATTATATATATAGCTAATATTAATATATAAATTATTATATATATATATATATATATTATTACTATATAATTATATACATTATATAATATATATATTATATATATATATAATTATTAATATTTCATTTTAAGTAACCACATGGATGTAAAATGAGGTTCTGAGTTAACTGAAAAGGTGAATCGGATAGTTGACATGATTGATGCTGTGTAACTCATCGATTGAATAAAAAATGATTGTGGGAAGTGAGGAAATTGAACTAGTATTGAGAAGTTAGCAGACCACGAGAAAGGGACGTAAAGAATTAACGAGGCAATGATAATCCATAGATATGAGTATGGCTTCACTTAGACAGTAACATTTAATGTAAGTAAGTTCCTTTATTTTAATGACGTTTAAACGCCAAAGAATTTTAAAGAATGAAAATTAAATAAAATAATTGAGAGAGGAGTTGGACAAGGCGATACGATCTAATGAGGTGAGTTAGAATGACATAATCTTTCAGAAAATGTGTAAGAAGGAGTCTAGTGGGTCAGTCGCAATAGTTAAGTTATAACGGTTCTGAAATCGCAATCATTCAAACATTACAGAGAAGTGAAAGAGGTGAAGATGTTTCAGATGAACGTGTTTAAAAACATTTCATATATATCATAGTTTTAGATATGAATTGTTAATACAGAGGCATCTTTACTTTCGAAAAGGCTTATTTGGTCGTTAAGGACCATTGGAACAGTAATCAGATGAATGAGGTATTTTGGAAAGCATTGAACCGACATTCAAGTGAAGGTGGTGCGGTCACGGACCCATTTTGGAGCAGGATATTGCCATCACTAACACAGCACTCGAACATTTAATGCAGGCTGCGCAATTTCTATCTAATATATTAATATATATATAGATTAGTATATATATAATATATATATATATATTTTTAATATATATATAAGATATACTAAATATAATATATATATAGTATATATATATATATATAGGTTATACTATATTATTTAATATATATTATAACTATAATATTGATTTATATTATATATAATATTATTTATATATTTTTATTATCTTTTTATTATTTTAAATATGATATATATACATAAATTATATAGATATTATTATATATATATATATATATAAGGAAATAGATATACTATATATACTATAGTATAGTATATTACAGAAGGCAAAATAGAAATTTAGACTGTAGACACTGGCTAACTTGAATATTTATCAGAGATATCGAATCAATTTCTTTTATAAAGACAAAATAAGTTTTAAGTAGTTTGGGTATAATACTAATAAATGCTAGAAAATTTGAACCATTGTTCCTCCTAATCTATTATCCACAATTTTTTTCTTATATAGTATATATTATATTGATATATTATTATATAGTATGGTATATATAGTAAATTTGCGATTATATATACATATATGTATAATAATATATATATATATATATAGTTATCATATAGTTATATTATATGAGATAAGTTTAAGATTCTTTGCCTACCTCAAATCGATATGTTAACTTGGAAATATCGCAGGAAACCATTGGAATAAACGAAGATTTGTATGATCAGGCCTTATACTGACATCGAATGCAGATTATTCGAAGTCAAAGGAAATAGTAGATATGACTATATAATATATATATATATAATATACATATATATCATATATATATAATAATATATATATAATATAATATTATAATTTAATATGATAAGATATATATATGATATGTAATTATATTATATATATACGGAATCGCATAATTTTTAAGACTCTGTGCGTTGAAGTCGAGACATTTTTGTGTTCTAATTTTTTGTGACAACTATGAATTTTAGAAAAGATTTATTTCGAACTTTGTGAAATGATGTACAGTTTAGCATATGTTACATTTCGTTGAAATTGAGGTAGATATCATTTGTTTTTTTAGCAATATCGAACTAGTACGGTACAGTGATGGCGGGCTTAAGTTAGTGAGTGTGTGACATAACGAAACAGTTTCCAGGAGTAGTAATAATCTATTTAATCGTGGCTGAAACCAACACTTATAGATTGTTAATTATTGCACGCAGCAGAAGGAAACAAACATTAATCGGCTATGTTGGCGGGATCTATTTATGTGGCAAGAAAGCATCCTAAAGATGAAAATTTGAACATTTCTGGAAGCTTATAGCAAGGAATATATTCCATTAAGTCCGTGAGTTGATATTATTAAAACTTAATATTAGTTCAATCTTTTACTTTTAAGGACGAAAATATCTAGTTTAGTCTAGTTTATGCAACGAACAATATCTTCATCTAGGTTAAGTCAGGTTTTACGGCAAAGCGCGGATCGTCAGAAAGGTCGTACAGTACGCTTTTTAAGTTCTAGGTATGAAAAGTTGGTCAGCGACACCACAGATTCTATATTAGTATATAGATATATATATTATATTATATAATATATAATTAATATATATATAATATATATAGTATTTGAATTATGCGTGTTTTGTGAGTGGGTGTAATATATTATATAAAATTATATAATATATATAATTATATATCGAAAATCGAAAGGTGTCAGAAAAGAAAACTTAAGTATTGACCATTAATAGTAAATATATATTGTATATATTATATATACATATTGATTATATATATATGTATATAGTCATATATATATATATATATAAATATATATATATATATATATATATAATGTGTTATATAATACTTAAGTCTTAAAGATTTCCACCGTTATATATACATAAGTAAAATGTTCCTCTAAGAGCTAAATGATGAATTGAACCTTTTGCTCAATTCGCGTAGAGAAATCGGTCTTCCTCGCTCGGGTATTACCCGCTTACCCTCATGAGCCACTCTACACTGAGCCCAACACACATTTTTCTACTTAGAAGTCACCTGAATATATCTACAAAGTAATTTCTCTTAACAAGAGGAGTTCATGCTGATACCCATTTTAGATTTTCCGATAGGACTATTCGCTGCCCTACAACTTATATACAGGTATTCAAACATCTAACCAATGATTATAGATAAAGTATTAAATGTATTAAACACACACACACAGAATACTATATAGTATAATATATATATAGATATATATATTAATATATTATATATATATAGTTATATATAATATATATATATATATATAATATATTTATATATATATATAGCAAAATATTAAAGATTTAAAACAGAAGAATTTTGAGGAACGGGTCGAGTGTCGCTTGGGTCGAGTCGTTGCGTATTGATTGACTGTCTCGAGTAGTTATATAATAATATTATAATATACTATATACTATATATATTATATAGTATATATAAATATATATATTATATAATTATATATATATATATTATTATATATTATATACATTATACTATATATATTTAGATAATATAAAACATAATTTAATATTATTATCTTTTAGGTCGGATCTGAGGTATTTTCAGTCAGCTATGTGCGCGAGTTCTGACTCTCTCTCTCTCTCTCTCTCTCTTCTCTCTCTCTCTCTCTCTCTCTTCTCATATATATATATATAATATATCATATATATAATATATAATATATAATATTATATAATACTATATTATATAGTATATATAATTATATATAAGTAGTGTATATACATATAATCACTCACTAAATTTCAGTTTAGTTTTTTCTTTAATTTTTCTTTTAGGTAGGTTACGTTAGGTTAGGTTATGCTAGGTTATGTTACAATTTAGGTAATTACGTAGCTTACCTTTGCAATCAGATTACTTAACTTAGACCATAAAAAATTTAACTTAAAGAAAAAATATAATTGGTCAAGTGAATAGTTGTAGTGATTAAAATATAGATATACTATATACTATAATATATACTATATATATAATATATATTATATTATATTATATATTATTAGTACTAATAATACTATTGATATATATATATAATAGTATATATATTATATATACTATATAATATAGAAGCAGAGAGAGGAGAGAGAGAGAGAGAGAGAGAGAAGAGAGGGAGAGAGAGATTGATTCCATTTTATAGTAAGATACTGATTCCTTACAATAAAATTTCTACTCATAAAATTTCTAATTGATACACAATTAATTAATTATAACATACATTAATAAGTAAGTACATATATATTTATATATATAATAATATTATAATATAATTAATATATATATATATTTTAATTATGTTATTATAGTAATATAGTATATAAGATATATATAATATATCGATATATATCACTACTAGGATGCTAACATAAAGATGGACTCATTGTCTTTTCTGGGCCATAATCCAGAGCGCTTTCATTGCGATCGAATCTGAAGCACATTTGGTACCAAAAATAAAAATTAAAAACTAAAATTGAGGTATCCAAACCTCATCACTCTTGCTAATCATTGCCTCATAGTTGACGCTCTTGCTGTGAGGTTGTTTCGTGTGATTTGCTTCCCTGTGTTATTTTAACTTGTTTAAATTCTTATTTTAGTTGTCCACCTGTTTTAATTAACTGCATCAATTTGCTGTGTTGTTTTAGTTGTTCATTGCTGTGCTTGGTCACTTTATTGGTTTGATTGTCTGATATATAAAATCTTCCTGATATTTACTGCCAAAACTGTTTAATTTCTTGAAACATCTAAGCTAAGTTTGGTTTGTTGTTTTTTTGCTTTTTCTTAAAGGTAATATCTATATGAAAAGGAAAAAGAGTTAATACCCTTTTGTAATGTATAAAGGTTTTAATTTAAATTTTACGTATTTAATGCAGGTTTTCATTACGTAGGGTAAGGTACTTTTAAATTTAGTTTTGTTTTAAGTCATTTGTTTAAGTTATTTTGTTGTCTGAGTGTGTGTGTAGGTGTGCTGTGTGTGTGTGGGGTGTGTGAGTGTGTGTGGTGTGGTGTGTTGTGTGTGCGTTTGTTGTTTTTAAGTTTAGTGA
>JABUQX010034447.1:92500-117596 GCA_015478945.1 Trachelipus rathkii | reverse complement strand
GGAGAGTAAAGAGAGATGACTTAAATAGAAGAATAAATGTAGACAAAAAAAAGTAAGTTATATGTGGGATGGCCAGATTTCACTGATGTCAAAAGATGAATATTGAATTAATTAAACTAGATGAGAATGATAGACAAGGAAGATAATTGAGATAAGTTTAATCGTCCTCTCCAATGAACGTAAAGCGGGATTCGAACATTGGAAACCAGTTGCATGTTAACAATAGCGACATCGTCCCAAGCAGGGTGTCTCCACTTCATTCGTGAAAGCCTAATATAATTTTTTATCAGACTCACTGCAGTAAGGCATGGGCATGACAGCACAGATTGCGTTTAACTTATTGCAAGAGGCATTTGTGACACCAATAACTGAATCACAAGATTCTGTTGGTGGCCTCAAAGCACAAAAGCACACATACCACTCTAACTTTGACAAGTGAAAGCATACAGTACGCTCTACAAGCGTAGTCTTTTAAACGCACTGAACGTGTAAACCATTTCATATACTCATTTCATATTTGGATGGATATGACTCTGTCCTTGAGCTAAGAGATCCTTTAAGAATGTTTCGTTGGCTCACTAGCTACCCTGGGAATCAATATCGTATATGTTTACGGAAGTTATGAAAGAATGAATGCAGAAATCTCACATGGAGATTTAATTAATCTTTCATCCATACTGAATATTTCTGGAACTGGAGAGATATTCGACAGTACGCAATTTGAGGGAGGGGATTTTTCTGTAAATAAAGCAATTTAGTGAGAATCTGAAGAACATAGTTGATTTGGGAGGAAATAAAGTAGGGTATGCTATAGTGTTAAAGCATCTATAAAATAGCAAAAGTATTCATAAACGTGTGCTTATATCACTCAAACATAACTTGATTACGACATAATGTCACAGAGGGAACTCGCCCACATAGGAGATTATTGAAGAACAATTCAACACGAACACAACAGAGGACCACATCCTATTCATAAATACAAACGAGAACTTTCTCAAAGAGAGCTATATATGTTATAGATTACTATTATAGAAAGACACATGAACGAAGACGCTGGATTAAATATCACAAATATCATTCAGTTCTAACTTGAGAAAGTAAAATGTTTTAACCTAAATCTCCCGCAAGTACTTAGAACTTTTTGTGATCATCCACGCTGAGAAGGACCTGATTTTATTTGTACGATTAAATGGCTAATGGTAATGTAAACTTTAAAATTATTTTCTTTTGCATTAATACTAGACTAGTATTTTCTTTGGGAAAAAAAAATAGCACATGAGAGCCTTCGGAATGAAGGTATTCTGTGAGGTAGGAGGATCGATTACTAAAGAGAATTTTTCTGAATATATTGTAAAAATTGCGATGACCAAGTTGATTGATTGAGAGAAAGAACATAAAATGGTAATATGTAATTGAAAATCTCGAGGAGTTAAGCATGGAGAGAGTAATTAACAATCTAATGAATACATTATGTAACTAAAATTATTATTTAAATCGCAGACTCGCTTCGAATAATAATGACTGAAACTACGCGCACTTGGTCAGTGAGCAGACATGCACCAAATTCCGAAAAAACATAGAAAATCAAGTCCACACGAGATTTGGTTTGAAAGCTGAGAATTTTTATAGAGCTCCTATGTGTTAGAAGGTTCAAGCAGAGAATAATTCTGAGAATGTAATATATATTAGTGTTGAACTGCATTCATCGCTGATTTAGATTCAAAGCAGCGAAACCTGTGTGCGATCTTTCGATGCTTGGTTTTTAAACTCTTATGTGTTAGTAGCAATTTCGAGTTTGTGATAGGGAGTACTGCCAGTGGGTTTTGAGGATATAAAAACGAGAAGAATGTTGTAAGAAAGGTTTCCTAATGATTTATATATTACAAATAATGGATCAAAACTATTAGATGGGTGATTTTCAGATCGCTCACATTTGGAAGAATATGTGAATAGATTAAAGGTGAGCTGATTTATTGAATGAAACATTCTCACCATTCAGACACCAAGGCCATCATTGATTGTTTTCATTAGTGACTATTTTCTTAATGCGTAAGTTTACTAAGCGTGCCTTAAAATTAGACGTGAACAAGCAAACGAAGTAAAAATTAGCACTTTAATCAGTAAATAGTGAAATATTATACTTAGTTTTTTGGATGCAGACATTTTCTTGCGATTTTTTTCGGTAAGTTATAGCCCATAAAACGGAAACGCAAGCACTTTAGTCAGGAAGCATAGTTACATGACTACATCGATTTTCGTTAAAGAGCTACTGAGATATAATAGAACTCTCAAAAAAGAAAGACTCTTTTAAAGTATAGCTATATCCAAATTATATTTATCCCCTGTTACATGAGTATTATCATATTCTCACTAGAAAATATATCTTATTATATTGGATAAGAGACTAGGATAAATAGCATTAAATAGAGGTAAATAGAATAAAGAGGTTTAATTAAAAAAAATTGTATTATTTGGTTTTCAGCAGACTTATCACACAACTCAACTACGGCTGGGTCACTCGTATTATCAGAAGTATAGTACGTTTAGGTTTAAATTATTTTGATATTTATATATATGGTATTTCTATATATCATAACTTAATATTACCAAAACCATAAATACAGGGCTTAATGAGTATATATCTAGTTAACGAGTTATATCGTTATAATTACTAGCAAAGAATTGAATGGTGAAAGGTGTGATTCTACCAAAGTACTCTTATAATTAAGTGATGTATAAAAAGTATTCAGTATCGATAGGAGACAAATCTGTGGTGGCATAGTCCGGTCTCAGCAATGCAAAACGAGACATTCATTTAAGAGAACGGGTAGTACAAAAGAAGGAAATAAACATTGTATCGAAGTAACGGTGTATGAGCGGTATCGGTATCCGAGCGGAACCCACCAAATTTTGGTATCGGTGCAAACTAACTAATTATATATATTGTTCATTCTACTGACGAGGTGGATAACGTTTCCAAGATAAGTAAGAGAGGTACATAAATAAAAATAATAAAACTTTACTTATTAATTTTTAATACCTTAATAATAAATATATTATTAACTCATTATATATATAAGATATATAAAGGTACATAATTGGAGAGTAGGAGAATCCTAAGTAAGGTAGAAATAGTACTTAATTTATACCTGAAAACTTAAGTCTCTAAAATTTAATATAATACAATTATACTAATGGCAAAGACGGCTTGAATGACGAGTAAATAAATATATTCTATATGACTGTGGCACAAGCCTTAGATATAGTAATGAATTATATAGGTTGCTCATTGTCAAGAACCCGCGCCACGAAAAAGCGCACGTTAAAAGGGACATGAATGATTCGGCACTTAACACCAATGGAAGTCTCGACGAAGAGAGTCCGAGAGATGGGAAGGATGGGGGAGCAGAAGAGATAATGCAATATGTATAAATGTACAAAGAAGGAATATTTGAGATGGCCGAAAATTGAATATGTCAGTACAGATAAATAAAAAGCTAAGTAAAATGATGTCCTATTATAAACAGTTCTAATTATTACATAACAAAATCATATGTAGTTAAGAATATTCAGTTCTTGGAGATAAGATAAAATAGAGTTACTGTTAAAGTGGGAGGATTCAGATAAAAAATATGGAAAACCTTTCAGGTGTTATGGATCCTACAGAGTTAGGAAAAATGACGACGGCGAATGGGGTACAGTTGGGGACAATCAATGAAGATATAGTAAACAGATTGCAGTGTTGCGAGGGCAAAATTTGTAGATGGGAGGAGGATCCCGTGACATGTAGTGTCTTTGAGTGATATTGTTGTGATCAATACGGAGGAGTGTAAGTATTACATCGAGCAGGCGCTTTCGTCGGTGAGAGGAAGACCACTCGCAATGTTTGGCTTTATATTTCTAAGTTTCGCCCCTCTCTGATCACTCGCCCAGTACTCTTGCCAAAAAGACCGGTAGCCTTTGTCGGAGAGCAGGATTATAATCAGTTGATGGGAAGTACTTAGAATATCTCCGGAAAGAATGGGCGGCCATATTTGGGCTCTCTGTCAGCTAATCTGAATAAATGACATAAGAGTGGTAATGGTTAAGGAATAGAATTCGAAAGAGGGCAATCATTATAGGCATTAATTCTGCCCTGAAAATTGAAGCAGATGGGGGGGGGATGGAGAGGTTGCAAATCAGGAGAGAAAGCAGACCACCCACACTGTCCCGTTTTGAGCCGTCAGTAAAACACTGGAGTAAATCCACCATGAACTGCGGAATGAGACAGGAATGATGCCTTTAACAAGGCAGCGGGGTGGCTATGTTTGAAAAGAGGGGTCAGGACCATGCAAATGGTGGGAGCAGGAAATAGCCAAGGTGTATACCCTTTATCATAAGAGAACGGTACCACCTTTTGCAAAGTTATGTTAAAGATGTTATAAACTGCGTTTGCAAATGGCCAGTGAGGAGGATTCTGAGATATCTCTTGCAGAATCGATGTTAGAGGCAGACCGGTACATTGGAGTTGAAGCAAAGATAAGTACTTGTGGCACATGATGTATCCCCTCGAAAGTCAAAAGAAAGTCATCACATCGGACTTAAAACTTCTAGGCTCCACCCGTGGGTAGATTCGGAAGGCTCCAGTGGAGATACAGATTGCCTAGTTTTGGATCGGATCTATCGGGTGTAGTAGAGTTGGGGAAGCCTGATCATATAATGCGTAGCCATAGTCTAGCTTCGATCGGATTAGGGAGGTGTGGAGACGTAAAAGGAACTTGTTATCAGCACTCCCAAGATTTTGAGGCGAGAGACAATTCGTTTTTAAGTTCTAGCACGCGATGAACAAGTCGTTTTCAAAGGAGTTTTAATGTAGGCGTGCGTATGTTTAGGTGGTCATCTGAATGAGTCCTAGAAATTTGCTTGTTGAAGTTGTAGGAATGGGTAAACTATATGAGATTAGGTTCACGGGAGGAAGGTGGCAGGTTTTTCAACTCCCTTTTTTTCTAAATAGTACTGCTGAGGTTTTGGTAGGTGAGAAATGTAAGCCATGGTCATTACCCCATTGTGAAATATTCTCAGTAGCTAGTTGAAGCTGCCTTTCAAGAGATTGAGAGAAAAATTGACCGTGGGATAGAAGAAACGATGTCATTGAATCCGAGAGCAAATAATAATACACTTAGATCACTGAACTGCGGAACGCCTTCGTCCAGAGTAAAGTGGCGTGATAGAACAGAAGAACACCAAGCCTAGATGGATCTGTCATGACAGAAGGCATTTAATAAAGAGAAGGAGCTGTAATCGGAATCCGAGTGAGTGGAGTTTAAGAACCTCCAGTTCTCCACGTTGTCATAAGTAGTCAAAAAAAGCCACCAAGAATCATCCCACCAGTTGAGAAGGCTTCCCGGATGTGGCAGTAATTTAAATCACCTAAACTTTAATAATGTTGATCGACTTGTACTACCTGTGTGTATATACGCTCGAGATCAACTTTTGAAGCAATTGATCAATGGAATCCTCAACAAGTGCTTTGATATTGTATCCAATGACATCGCAAAGATATCATTGGATACAATATCCAATGACATCGAAAAGTATACACTTTGTAATCGTAATTATTCTTGGAAAGGAAGAACGACCTTTGGGTTTTAAGAAACAAACTAAGCAGCAAATACAAGGAAGAGATCGAAAAGAAAACTAGTATAAAGGAAGATGTAGAGAAAAAAATGAGTAAAAAAGATATGAAACGCTGCAAACGAAAAAAAAACAATAGACGGGTAATAAATCTGCATAAATGATAGAAATGGGGCTATCTTTGGCTATATCACGTTGAAGTTCCAGACTTTTGACAAACTCACGCATTCCAAAACACAAGCCTTAGTCATAGGAAGCTAATCACAATGAACATACAAGAGACATCGTCTTTAAGAGGTCACTCGATAACATATTTGTTTTCCTTTATCCTTCCAGCAATTCAATATACCCCGACTGCCTTGTAGCCACAAGAAATGTTTATTTTGTACCTTGTTCTTCACTAATAAATGTGATCTTCAACTTAACAATAAACCCTTTTGTATCTCAAGTTCAATTTTGCTTATATATATATATATATATATATATATATATATATATATATATATATATATATTATATATAATAATAATATATATATAGTAATATATAATATATATAATATATATATATATATATATAGAGTTAGAGAAGAGAGAGAGAGAAGGGGGAGGTATTGAGAGAAGTGAGAACAAGAGAGAGAAAGAGAGGATAAGAGAGAAAGAGAGAGAAAGAGAGAGAAAGAGAGAGAAAGAGAGAGAAAGAGAGAAAGAGAGAAAGAGAGAAAGAGAGAAAGAGAGAAAGAGAGAAAGAGAGAAAGAGAGAAGAAAGAGAGAAAAAGAGAAAAAAAAAGAGAAAGAGAAAGAGAAAGAGAAAGAAAAGAGAAAGAGAAAGAGAGAGAGAGAGAGAGAGAGAGAGAGAGAGAGAGAGAGAGAGAGAGAGAGAGAGAGAGAGAGAGAGAGAATCTGAATATGTACATATTTCAAGAACCGGAATTTTCCGCATAACAATTGACAGCAAAAGGCAACGCACCGCATCTCACCCTACTCCGCCACTAGCTATACTTTTCACAACGCACCGCTCCCTCTATTTCAATGCGTAAAGAGCATTGAGCCGCACCTACATTTTTAAAAACCGCACCAAACTAGGACATTGGAATTATGCCGCATCGCTCAGCACCAAAATGCCGGCCAACCCTAGTACGTATGTATGTTTATGCTTCCTTGGTGTATTGTAGGTACATTTGCATTGTAAACATAGAAGTTTTGCTTCATGTTAGTACATGTATTTTCTAGCCGTCATGTCTATTCTGAACTCGTTTTGTGTTATTATGACTGCTTATTTAATAGAACGGTATGAAAGATGAGATTTAAAAGGTAAGTAGATAGGTATAATAAATGAATTTTATAAGGTAAGTAGAACGGTATAATAGATGAGTTTTATAAGGTTAATAAAACGATATAATATGAGTTTTCTGCCTAAAAAATGGTAAGTATACGAGTTTTATTAGGTAAATAGAACGTCATAATAGGTGAGCTTTATAAGGTAAATAGAACGATATAATAAATGAGTTTTATAAGGTAAATAAAAGTTAAAGTTACGAGCTTTATTAGGTAAATAGAACTATATAATAGATGAGTTTTATACTATACGAGTTTTATAAGGTAAATAGAACGTCATAATAGAGGAGTTTCATAAGGTAATTAAACGTTATAATAGACGATTTTTGTAAGATAAATAGAAAGGTATAATAAATGAGTTTTTCTAAGGTAAATAGAACGGCTTAATAGGTAAGTTTCATAACCCTCAACGGAGAAACACACACACACACACACACACATCATATATATAATATATATATTATATATATATATATTCTATTTATAATATATATATATTATATATAAGTTTATAAACATTAACAGTGTAAATATAATATATAATATATTATATATATATATTATCATATAGTATATATGAATATATATATATATATCTATAATATATAGTATATATATATTATATATATAATATATAATATATAATTATAGTAAGTATATATATATATATATATATATATATAGTATATGATATAAGGCGCAATTTTGCACTTTTTGTGTTGTTTGGGACATCAGACATTATTTATTATAGCGTTCAATTACACTAACCATTAAACACCTCCTAGACCTAACTGTACAAAGGATACTATTTCGTTGAGCAACACCACCATGATGGAGGCTTGGGATCGAGTCGAAAGTAACGCACCACACTGATAAAATCTCGATAGTTCATCTGACAATATATCCAAATCAGGGTTGGGACCAGAGCCAGAATTTTTCCGCTCCGCACCGCATGCGCGAGCCCAAACCTCTTAATTTTTAAACCGCCACGTCTCGGGAACACAGAAATGTGGGCCCGTTAGCACACAGCACAAAGTGAGCGTTGGCCAACCCTTACAGGTTCATATATAATAATATATATATATATATATATAATATATATATATATATATATATTAGTAATAGGTATATATATATAATATACGTTATATATAATATATATATATATATATATATATAGCCCTAAACCTCTCTTGTTGACCATTTCTAATTAAATTTTAAAAGTATATATTAAGTTCAAGAAAGTTTAGAATGGGATTTTTAAACCCAAGCATATATATATAGTATTATATATTTAGATTAATAATATATATATTATATATTATATCATATATATATATATATATATAATAATATATAGTTATATATATATATATATATATATATATATATATATATAATATATATATTATGGGTAAAATTTAAAGAGACTTCCATTGGCATTCCTCAGTTGTTGAAAAGTCTATTTTCGGGTATGGTATAGTAAGACTTTTAATTTGTATTGTCGCTAAACTTTTACCGATAATCTGGTGGACTTTGGCCATCTTACAAACGCCTCTTTGGCACCTTTTATTCTTCTTCTGGCACCTTTTATTTTTCTATCATATTTTCAATATTAAAAAAAAACACGTATGGTTAACGAAAAAGCCAACAAAGCAATTTCGTGCATTTCAACATTGTCACAGATAACTCGCAATTAATTCTTTTCTTGTAATTTTCATGTTAAGAACTTTGCCAAAAAGGAGGTCGTGAGGAAAAAAAAAAATTTAATAAGAAGCCAAGAAAAACAAGGGATTCCCCCCCCCCCCCTCCCGCATTCAGTGTTTGACAATATTGACAAAAAAATCGCTTTGCACGATATATAATATATATATAATATATTATATTTATATATATACTATATATAATATAATATATATTATATCTATAATATATATATTATATATTAAAATAATATTATATATATATATATAGTATATATATAATTATATAGTATTAGTATATATAATATACTAGGGTCACATGGAATTCACAGAGGAGTTTCCTAGGTTAAAGGAGAAATATCTCAACCTATCCCACCAAAATGGGATACACACAAAACAACGGTTGCGGCAAATTGATAATTTACCAATAATACAAGAAGAGAAATTTTCGCACCCACTCCTTACTAGAAACAATGTTAGAAAACGGTCATCGTTAACCAACGTATGTAGACGTCCAGTAGAGTTCTCAAGAATGATCGGCTTCGAAATCCCTGTGGGAATCTCAAACTTTGTACTCTTTTCGGAAAGGCAAAAGTGGCACAGCCGATACCTCATCTGTCCA
Source organism: Trachelipus rathkii (assembly GCA_015478945.1). Classification (NCBI taxonomy): domain Eukaryota; kingdom Metazoa; phylum Arthropoda; class Malacostraca; order Isopoda; family Trachelipodidae; genus Trachelipus; species Trachelipus rathkii. Next base: position 108,318 of record JABUQX010034447.1, on the reverse strand, counting down.
TTAGCTTAAAAAAGACGCTACTGACATTGGTTCGAGCTTTAGCATGGGTTTAATATTTGTCCATATATATATGATATATTATAGTATATATATTTATTAGATATATATATATATAGTTATAATATATATATATATAATGATATATAATATAATAACTATATATACTAATATATATATATATATATTAGGAGGAAGAGAACGAGAGAGAGGAGAAGACGAGAGCAGAGAGTATATCTAATCACGGCGCAGTAAGTTATATATATATATATATATATAAATATATATATATATATATTATATGATATATATATTATAATAGTATATATATATATATATATATATATATATGTATATATATAGTATTAATATATAAATATAATTAATATATATATATTATATATATTATACTATTATATATATATAAGTATATATAGTAAGAGAGAGATTAATAGTATATAGTATAGTATATATTAGAATCACTCTATGATCAAAATTAAGATGGATGGATATTACGGCGCAATCAGGGATTATGAAGATTTTCCTCGCCGCATGGTCATAGGGCGACAGGGCTAGCAACCCGGTCCTTTCCTTTTGCTTTTATTACTCCTGACCCAGCGTTGGAATCTTATGGCCTAGAAGCAAGATCTTCTGGAGAGCTCTGGGAGAACGATTTTGAGGCCTAATGGAAGAAGATTGCTAGTTCTACTGAAAGGGCGAAAACCTACCTGAGATGTTTTAATACTCGAGGACTGGCGTCCGAAAACCATAGCGCCGAGAATTAGTCTTCTAGAGTGCTCTAGGGGATAAGAGTTTCGGAACCAGAAGAAAAGCTGGACCAAACTGGACAGGGAAAAAGCCTCTTCCTGGGGAGTTGTTTAGAGATTAGAGATTAGAGAATATATATATAATATATATATATAGTATATATATATAGTATATATAGAGAGATATATATATTAATATATATAGTATATATATATATATATGATATTATATACTTAATAGATACTATATATATATATATAGTTATATTCATGATTAGATATACTCTGATAGCAATACTCCGAATACCGAAAATGTAGAAAAGATCAAAGCGATAAAAATGATAAAACGTGAATAGAAAATAATCAACTCTATATCGTAGGTTACGTTACTTGTTACAAAACATTCCCACACATTTACTATTATTACTATTTAATTATTATTTTATTATTCGTAGTAATAGTGTAATATATTATATATATATAAGTATATATAACTTATATGATATAGTATATATATAATACTATATATATATATAATATAGGTGAGCTGCCACAAATTGTTAACAACGCGGATCTCTACCTATCATAAAAATCACTTGCCGGTTCGTTTACATGTTAAATAACCAAAAGGGTTAACTACCGGTTAAGGGAGAACCATCTCGCCAGTTTACCCTATATATATATATATCTATATTATATATATATATATATAGTATATATATACTATATATATACTTCTATATATATATATATATATATATATATATATATATAGTTATATATATAACTGTAAACGTTTAAATGAATGGATTTTTGTGTACCTTTCAAGAGCCTTCATTTCTCTGAAAAATCTCTTTAATATTTTCGGCAAATAATCCTTTATTATTCCTATAAAAATAGAAGTCAAGGTTAAGAACGCAACCATTTACCCTAGGACAATAAGGCCAGCAATAACTTACGGAACTGCTCACAAAGATATAAACCCAATATATATATAATATATATATATATATATATATATATAGTATATATATAAATATATTATAGATATCTATATATATATAATATATATATAATATATTATATATATATATATATATATATATATATATATGATTATAGAATATATAGAGAGAGTATATATATATATATATATAGGTGAATATTTGGTTTAACTACAACTTTTGGTTTACCAAACTACAACTCATATCTCAAAAACTACAGATAGATACAGGGAAAGGAATAACATTGTTGGATCCTGGTCCAATTTTATGGCGGAAAATGTAAAAAAAAAAAAAAAAAAAAAAAAAATAAAATCAATCTCCAAACTACAATAGCTACAGCGAAAGGTAATACATTTTTGGAAAACCTAGAATTATTTTGGTTAGGAAAGTGCCGATTTACCTTGGTTTCAGGAGAGAAATAAATAAAAAATATATTGGCTATTTTTTTATTTTTTAGGAAGCAGGGGACATAGTATATATATATATATATATATATTATATATATGAGTATAATTATAATATATAGTATATATATACTATAATATATATAGTATATAATATATAATATAATATATGATATGATATTATATATATTATGTATTTGTAAGGTATTACACGGCAATGTAGGGGCTCGAGCCGACGGGAACACAGGGGGGAGTTTTTTCCATACCCCGTAGGTGGAGGGGCGGAGGAACCCCCGCCGCACCCAATACAAAAGAGCGGGTGTTCCGGAGACCCTCCCCGGAGGGGGGGAATTAGTCTACCCCCTAGCCCGTAGTTCCCCGGAAGGCCGAGAGACCCCGACTCTTCCATCGGTGCTGTATACCCCTGGGGTATTTGATAAGCATATTTACAGAAAGTCTATTTTATTTTAACGAGTAACCATTAAAAAGGTCTCTAAATAGGGCCTTATAATCATATTACTATAAATATTACATAATTTTTTCTTTTATTTTTTTTTTTTTTAACATTTTCCTATGAAAATTTTAACAAGGATTCCAAAAAATGTATTCCATTTTTTAAAAGCTGTTGATACACAAATACATATAATCATATAGTTATTATAGTATATGTATTATATATAGGAGAGAGTATATATAATATTATATATATATATAAGTATATATATGATATATATATTTTTTTACATTTTTCCGCACTAAAATATTACAGGATTTAACAATGTGATTCCTTTTCCCTGTATCGTATTCGTAGTTTTTTGAGATATGAGTTGCAGTTTTAAACCTAATTATCACTATGAGTATATATATTTATATATATATATAGTATATATAGAGTAGAGAGTATATATATATATATATATTATAAGTATATAATATATATATTATATATATATATATATATTATATATAATATATATATGAGAATTATATTTTAGAGCTACTGTTTGCTGCCTTATGAATATTAATTAGGTATTTTCTAAACCAGTGGTCGGAGACCTACTTGGGCATTGCACCAAAATAAGTTTTTGTACAACGATATTACCCCTAGGCTTCAATGTGATGGAAAACAGACCAATTGCTTTTAAAACTGTAGCATATGCTTTACAAATATTTTTCTTAATTAAATTCCGCTGAATCTAGAAAACACAAGGAGCACTAAAATTTGTGCGAATAATACAATCATACAAGCAGAAAGTATGTAATATCAATAATCAATCAACTTGAAAATAATAACACAAAAATTCGGAAAATATATAGCAATGAAAAATAAAGTGCTTGAAATGTGAAAAGTAGTAAAAAATTAATAACAATCTTATTACGAAATAAAAGAATGTCATTGAAAAAATTTTCACTTTAAGTTCTGGAGAAATGATGTCGCCCCAGTTTTCATACGTGATCGTCAAAATCAGGATTTCTTGGTGTCAACGCAATTTGGACAGTCTTCTGGGTTCAACCTATTTCTGCACTTTAAGTTCTTGAAAATGTAAATCCTTATTCTCGAAGACAGGTTGTTGCAAATGGAAGCAGCATTTTTCCCTCGTCAGAAAGGCTTAGCACTCTGCAGATGTTGACATTCAAAAAACTACTTTCAACCCTTAGTGCTAACTAATTTTTCTTATATTGTCCTCACCGAGACATCTCTAAATGACCATAACAGACTTGTATGGGCTCTCAAACCATGATATGTTCAACGGTTGCCGTAAAGAAAAAAGGAGGGGGTGCTTCAGTACTTATTAAAAAAAGCTTAAAACCAAAAGAAATTTTCACAGCCATTAACTCTGACATTGAATCTCTTGGCATAACTTAGAGAGGGATCCAAAACAATAAACTTATTAGGGAGTGTACAGACCACCACAAGGAAGTAGGATAAGCTTGATGATTTATGCAACTCTACACTGAAAAGTGGGATCTCTGTAATAGCTGGCGACTTTAATATCGATGTGTCTAGTAATAATACTAACCCTTGTGGAAAAAAGTTGCTAATTAATACAATGACGCCAAACGGTTACCTAAAATACATTTACAGGAATTATACGGCCAAATGAACACAATAACTCTACTACCATCGACCATATGTGGTCAAATAATCGTGGCACAACAAAATCCTTTAACATTACGCACTGACCTATCGGACTGTTCCCTTAGTGCAAAAGAAAGTCGAATATAGGCAAATATCGGAAGACCGTAAGCAAACGTTTCTAGTCCAAATAAGAAATACAGACTTTTCTTTTGTTCACAACCATAATTAATCTTTCATTACATGAAAAATACCAAAAAAATTTGTTTCATTCTATATGAAACGTATGATAAAAGATTTCGCATAAAACACAAAATAATTTCCGAAATGAGGACAATGAGGTGGTTGACAAAAGCACTACCAACCTCAATTAGAAAAAAGGGCAAGCTATATAAAAGTGCTAAGATGGGTATTTGGGTACTATACCGATGCATGTTTACAACAATTAAAAAACTAATAAGGAAATCCAAAGCTAGTTTTCTTGGTTGATAAATTCAACCAGACTCAATCAGATCCACGTTTGCAATGGGGCATAATAAACGACGAAATTTTAAACAGCCACAAAAATAAACAAGCAAAAGTTTAGAGTTAAAAATAGATGACAAAATAGTTACAAACAAGCAACGCATAGCTAATGAATTGAACTCCTACTTTATTACCGTAAGGGCAGGCAGCATTAGCAGCTGAAGTTCCAGAGACAGAAGTGTTCTTTGCTGATTATTTAAGACCACACGAGGGGCAGAATTTGCATTCGAAAAAATAACATCTGGCGTTGTGTGTTTCTTATAAATGATCTCATGAATAAAAGCTCTGACTTTCAGAGTATCCCAAACTGGATATACAACTACTGTAAAAAAAAAAAAATCTCACCTATATTAAGCCGCCCTCTATTATCTCTACAATTTGAACTATCATTATCCTCCAACTGAATTAAAAACTGCAAAAGTTACCCCAGTTCCCAAGAGTGCTGACACCTCCCTCCCGAAAAACTTCAGCCCGATCTCAATCCTGTAACACAACTTGTTAAATTCCTGAAAAATTAGATCACGCACAACTTGCTACTTAATTACTTGCATGAAAATGGGCTTCTCTCACAAAATCAGTTTGGCTTTACCAAAACCTTCAACACAGAAGATGCTCTTCTATCTTCCTTACTGAAAAGTTATACAAAGCTCTAAACGAAAAACAAACATGTGTACTATTAGTATTAGATTTATCGAAAGCATTTCGATGTAGTTCCACATAAATTAAGCAAATTAGAGACTTCTTATCACTAATGATCTACTACAATGATTTAAGTCATACATATTTGACAGGACACAATACGTTCGTTTAGGAAACACATCATCCTCAAATGCCTCAATTTCCCAAGGTGTCCCTCAGGGCTCTATTTTGGGGCCGCTATTCTTTAATACATATACAAATGACTTTCAAAATTGTCTTCCCCCCCCAAAACACATACAAATGAGGGCTTTCAAAATTGTCACGGCTCAATACACACTAATATGCTGAAGACACTGAAATTTAATATCAGGCCGTAATATAGACACACACACAACTGCAAAGTAAACATTGAATTGAAAAATATATAACATAGGTAAAGGCAAACACTCTCTCCCTAAACCTACATTGTATAACAAAGAAAAAAACAAATGTCTATTAAAATAACAAAATCAAAAAAAAAACCCTGTTCAACTAAATGTAAGAGCAAAAGATGTAATTATAAATCAATTATCGTCTGACAAGTTATTAGGTGTTATCCTTGATGACAAGCTTTCTTTCAAAGAACAAATAGCCTTATTAGCAAACTATCCTATACTAACTATGCATTCTTTAAGATAAGAAATTTTGTTCTAAAATATATTTTTAAAAAAACTTCACTATAGTCTTGTTTATCCCCACCTACTCTACAGTCTTTCAGCATGGGGCTGTGCAAGTGTATAATTGCTTCAACCTGTAATCATTATACAAAAAAAAATAATTCTTGTAATATCAGGGCATCGAAACTACCTTGAACACACAACCCAACTATTCAAAAACTTGTCTATGCTAAAACTTCATGATATATACACCCTTACAATAAGTAGTCACATCTTTAAAGTCAATAACATAATTGTACAGAACCAAACTTTGAGAAGAACAAAATCTCCGTAGCAAAAATTCCCTTACCCTAGAGAAGGTAAAATTCACCCTAACGAAATCTCGGAGGGCCATCTCATATAAAGGCATAAGGGCAAAGATAAGTGGAATAATCTTCCTAAAAATATTCAAGAGTCACCCACCATTGGGTCTTTTCGTAGAAACATGAAAAGATTCTTATTACGAACATACTAACGCGCACATTTCAACCTTCGTTAGGTTTAATTTCTACAACGGAGTGATAATTCCTATAGCAATAATTATTATCAATTGTTGTTACCATAGTTTTATTTATTATTAACAACGATAATGCTGATAACGATTTGATGTTACGAGTATCATTATTATTAGTATTATTTGAATATTATTAATTTATTATTATTATTATTATTATTATTATTATTATTATTATTATTATTATTATTATTATTATATATTTATTTATTCTTATTATTCCTACCGACGATTATTATTTTCTATTCCAAGTCCGAAAGTAGTAGTGCAGAGTATAAATATATTAATATGATAATAAATAACATTTTAAGAGCTATATTTTGTATATGAGTATATAGACTATAACAGTACTTACATGTTGTTAAATGATAGATGTTAAGTTATAGATATTCAAAAATATGGGCATGTTGAATTAATATGAAAATTCATGTTTGTTAGTATTAAATGATATAATCTTTTTTCGTTCATTCTTTCGATTATAATGTGTACACTAATGATTATTATATTATTTATATTATTAGTAGTAGTATAGGAAGATAAGATTTTATTTTATAAAATTCATTTAAGGCAAAATGTTTAGGAGATTCGAAAGTTCTCGTATGAACTGTTACAGTGTATTATTGGTGGTTTTATGTTAACCATATGGCAACATACTTCCATCCCATTTAGACAGGAACATATGAGTGAAATTATGAAGTATTAAATGTTGGAACATATTAAAATAGTAAGATGATTAAGTGAGGTACATTACTCGAAATATAATTCTTAAAGCCATCTGTGTAATCACGAATCAAGAGGCAAAAGGTTAGGGTATAGAGATATAGAGAGTAGCAAGTATTGGGGTGGTATTCCACGGATTGCCAGAATATATATAGAGTCTTAATAGCCGCGGATCGTTAGTTAAAGTAGTTCGTCATATATAGTAAAGCCTCTCGACCTGCCGGGCTAACAGTCCTTGACACAATACACACCCAGCACACACTCAACCACACCAAAAACCATAAAAAACAACAAATACAAAATGACAATTTACAGATTACATAAATAAAAATAAAATAATTCAGTTTAAGGGACAATATTAGTATAAACACTCACTAAAAACCGTTATAATGTATTAAATACGAATTTAAAATTAACTCTTAATTTATTATAATATATAAATTTATGATATAAAATTTATATGAAATTAATTTATTAATAAATTTTAAAACCATCCGCACTCGCTACCAGTTGTTATTTTTACATGAATGAAAATCGAATTTTTCATAATTATTCCCAAATTTTACAAAATTAAATAATTATCTTTATTAATTATTAAAAATCAATTAGCACCTTGTTAAACTTTGTTAGCAAGGTGCGGTTTTCCATTTTACTAATTAAATATAAAGTTTCATTAACAGCTTATTTCTCTTTTCCATAAAACCGATTTTAAAATTAAAAAGAAATAAAAAAATAAATAGATAAAAACTAAAAACTTAAAGTTAAAAAAAGTACTTAAGAAATAAATAGGTATTTTTGCAATACACCGGATACTTTAACCTTAATTACACAATAATACCTTAAATTACATTAACTATTGACATAATCTAACATAACTAAAAAAGTTTCAAAGATTAAATATAAAATTTAAAACGGTATTATCAGTTATCTCTTTAACAGTGTTAAATTAATAAATTATATCTTGTGTATCTTATATTAAACATTTCCCTAGTGATTTTAGAGTTTAAATCTCAGCAAATAAAATGTCTAAAAGAGCGTTCAGTATGTTACCATAATAATATTAACTTAGATTGGCAAGTAATTAAACTTAAAACATCACATAACGCACACTCATTAGCCATCGGCTAACTTCCAGTTAAAGCATACAACCTATACGACAACTCATATGATCTTATAGCTTAAATAATATTATAATATTAATAGATATTAAATATATATATTATTAATTATTAAAATTATTATATATATCAAGTATATATTAATTTATTATTTAATTATACTATTTAGTTATTAATTATTATTAATTACTTATTAATTTAAATTTTATAATTATATATATTATTATTAATATTAATACTTTTATATTATCAATTTAAATTTTTTATAATATACATATATTTATATTATTTATAATATAATTATATTATTATAATATTATTGATAATTAATTTAATTATATTATTTATATATTAATATAGTAATAGTAGTTGTAGTAGTTATTAGTAGTAGTAGTATTATTTAATAGGTATGATAATATAATTTTTGTATTTCGTTTATAATTCCAATCATTTCCCATGCTTTGCGTACACTGACTACACTACTCATAAACAACTACTTAGATTTTAATTATTTAATTAGATTATTATTATTATATTTATTTAAATTTATTATTATTTATTATTATTAATTAATATATTTTAATTAATTTAATTATTATATTTATTTTAAATATATAATGAATTATTAATTTAATAATTAATTATTAATTATTATTATTATTATTTTATATTTATTTTATTATAAATTTGAATCATTATGACTCTTATCAGGGCTTATGGTATATTGTCAACATATTATATATAATATAACTCATTTGTAGTGTGGATTTCCCTACTTATAAATATAAATTTTTTGAAATATGAAACCGTATTAAATATATCAGTGGCCCATAAAGCGACTAGAAAACGTCCCTCAGAATACTCATTATCTAGTCTCACATATGTAATTATTTCTTATTTACATATATAAATGCTATTTTTAATATGATAAGTAATTTTGTTATATGCAGCAGGCAGATTGAATAGATGAAAGTTCATTTTTTTCATGTTTTCGAAGATAGACGATTTTCTTGTTTTGTATTTTTCATTTTTCTATACAGCTAAAATGAGAAATTCGTATGTGTGAAGGATGCTCGTATTTCTTATAATATTCATGCAGTGCATAATATAACTGGTTTTTCTCATTGATATTAATAAATATGAACTATCATTTTTTTTAATTTTGAAATGGTTTTAGTCTTTTATAATAAAGTATAAATTTATTAGCTTGTATCTTTCAAACATTATTAAATTAATCATTCCTAATTACTAAAATCTTTAGATTTAGTATATTTCCCAATTTTGTTTTAATTTTTATTAAACAATGATTCTCTCTTCATCTCTCACTCTTACTCTCTCTCTTCTCTCTCTCTCTCATTACTCTCTTCTCTTCCTTCATCTCTCTCATCTCTCTACTCTCTTTCTCATCTCTCTCTCTCTCTCTCTCTCTCCTTCTCTCTTCTTATACTCACTATTATTACTATATCTCCTTTATACTCATCTTCTCTCCAATATCTCTTCATATATTATACAATATTACTTTACTATTATACTCATCTTCTATTACTTATCTCTGTATACTCATCTCTCTCATTCAAATCTCTCTCATCTCTTTCTATACTCAACTGACTCTCTTCTCACTCTTCTCTCTCTCTCTCTATCTCTCTACTTCACTCCTTCTACTTTATCTCACTACTATCTCTCTTACTCTCTACTCTCTCTGCTCACGTTCATCTCTCTCTTATCTTCAATACATCAAGCCTTAGTGCTTATTAGCTACGCATCAATTTCATAAAATTATAGTCTATATTTATTTTACTACAAGTACATTGTTATATAGCGGAACTAAATACTATTATTCTCAAGGTGACTTATTAGTAAAGATATTGCCTCCAAATAATAATAAAAATGTAAATATAGTAAACTATTATATAATATTATTAATATATTTATATAATATTATATATATATAAATATATATATATTATATATAATATAATATTATTACTATTAATATAATATATATAATATATATTATTTATGTAATAATTAAATATATATTATATAAGTAATATATATATATATATATATATTATGATATAAGTAATATATATAAAATAAGTATATTAATAATTAATATATATAATATATTATATTATATATTAATATATATATACTTATATACTTATATATAATTATATTATAATATATATTAATTAATATTAATATATATATAATTATACACACTTTAGCAATTTTACTCGGTGGAAAAATCTACCGAAAAAGATGGAATCAATTTAACTGTCAATCATCATTTCTATCACCTTAATTAATATAAATAAACGAAATAGAATAAAAAAAAAAAAAAAAAAATAAAATTAAATAAAAATTGGTCCAGAGCTGAAGCGAGAAGGAATAAAGGCAAATGGGCGCAACTCATAAATTTTTCTAAAAGTTTTTAAATCTTAAAGAGAAAGCCCTTATGCCAACGTAATTTATGGAGTAACATACGATATAATATTATATATATATATTATATTATAATATAATATATATATATATATAATATATATATATATTATAATATATAATATATATATTATATATATAATAATATATATATATATATATATATATATATATATCTTACGTATATGGTAATTATTATATATATATTATATATATATTATATATATTAATATATTAATATATATATATATATGTATATATTATAATAATATTAATATATATATAATTTATATATATTCTCAAAAGCTCATGAGCTGAGGTCCAGAAGCAAGTGACAAATAACGCTTTCCTAGTAAAAGTAATTTTTCAAAAATGGAAATTATAGAGTCACAATGTGAAACAATTACTATTAATTATTACCAATTATCATTCTATAATTTTATCTCAAATTTTATATAATTGATTATATTAAATCACATAAATATAGATAATTGTGAGTGAGAGTGAGTAATGATAAGATATAGATAAGAGTAACTAATATTTAGTATTATATAAATGGATATATAGTATAGATATAGAACTTCTGAGTGTGCATATAGTATATCATATATATATATATGATATATTATATATATAATATATATAGAGATATATATATATATATATATATAGTATAGTAATATAAATATAGTATTATATAATAATGTGATATAATGTATAGAAGGAAATAGAAATATAATACAATATAATAATATATAAGAGAGAGATAGAGAGAGAGAAGATATGAGAGAGTAGATATACGTAATATATAGTAGAGAAATATAATGAGACTTATCATAAATCAATGTAGTAAATGAACTAAATTGTTAATATTCTCAATATATCTATATATATTTTCCTCACGTCTATGAATTTATGTTGCCTCCAGGGGTAAAATCATAAATATATATAGCTTCTCTCTATTCCTCAAAAAGTCACACAGTTTTTCCGCTTATATACGAAATTATTATAAAAACATAATATAAATAATTCTTAATAAAATACTACAAGAAAATTAATAACATTTATGTTATTTCTGAATGTTAAAATTTGTTAACATTAAAATAAATTTTATCCTTTTTAGCGTCTCGAGTATGTTGGACCGAGTCACTTGTGTGAAAAAATTATATTATCTCTGTATTCAATAGAGGAAGAAATAGATAGGTAAAGTATTATATGATAGAGCAATAATTATTATTTGCTTTAAATATAATTATATATATTGTATTAATATTTATAAATATTAAAATTTGGATATAAAATATTCTAAATAATTTAAATTTTAAATATTATCCATTATGAATTCCCAAACTAAATAAACATATATATAAGATAAAACAATTGTTTTATATAAAAATTAAATATAAGATCAATATCTCAATTGAGAATACAATTATCATATAAGAATGCAAAAAATGCCAATAATAATAATAATAATTAATAATAATAATAATAATATAAATAATTAATATTAATATAATAAATAAATTATAGTATAATATTAAGTAATACTAAATAATATATATATAATAATATAAAATTATAAATAATAATAATAATGAATTCGCCTTTAAATTTTATGTTTTGTGTTTTCTCCATTTTGTTTTTTTCATTTTGACGACGGTCGAATCATATATTGTTAGTATTATTATATATAATAATAATATATTTTATTCACCATATATATAAGTGATTATTTTCATATCCTGAAATTCTATCGCCATCTCGAATTGCTTTTCCCCCACTGGTTAGCCATCTCCGCATGACACTGGATATATATATATATTTTTTAAAGGTCATAATAAAGATAATAAATAATAGATATATAAGGAATTGATATAACATGTACTATTATATATAATCAATAGTATCCAAAATATGCAACTCTATAATATAGCTCTAAATTTAACTTTTATTAAATGAGAAAAACGTAAATATATATAAATTTAGATATTGTACACACAAAATCTCTATTTAATAATTATATAATATATAATTAGATTATATCAGGAATGGTGAAGTAATATTATGCATTTAATATTTATTATAAGATTTCAAAATGTGCTTAAGCAGACAAATAAATGAAGGATACAATCAAAATTATTGTTAGACACATTCAACCATAAAAAGGAATCTATACTGCCTCATTAAGTCCATTACTATTTACAGCTTACAAAATGAACAAATATGTTGATGGGGACATGTTTTTACGGAGATCCCACATTACACCCAAAAAGAAATTACTAAACTATTGCAAATAAACTTAAAAAGAAAAACTAAGAATGACTATAAATGATGTCATAGTCATTCAATAAAAATTTAAAGTGCCATAAAAATAAGAATAATACCTTTAAAATTAAATAGATGAAATAAATGTTGCCAAATACCTGAATGGTGGTAACCAATTCCATAGGGTACCGTTTTTCTCAAAATTGGACATAACAACCCACTTCCTTCCTCTTTTAGAGCTTTCAATAATGAAATTTTGGCAATGTTGCGCCACTCTAATAAGCTCTTGGGCAAGCATGAACACAACATCTTTGCAACTGCTTCAGTATTTTTTCTCGTCGGGCAAAACACTAAGCAAGAATGTTTGGGTATTATTTCTTCGACCAAAGGTGTTATCATGTCTGGATCAATTTTGAAAAACTCTTGCAACTAAAAATAAATGTTTGATTAAAAAGTCTTGGAAGATATTAATTATTTATAAATTGTGACAAAAACTTTGAAAAGCTGAAGCACTTAATTGTCATATACAGTGGTTTTGCAAGTCAAACTCAAACAACCAGAAGCAACAAGTGAAACTCGGACAACCGATTCAATCTTACCCCAAATACACTATACACTTCAAAGTTACACTTTTCCTTTGCCATTTATAATTTGAAAATGAAATTTAACGACACAATTCAACTCAAATCACTAAAAATTCTGCTCTGATCAGGCCTCTGGAGGTGCAGTTTGAAAGCAATTATCACTGTTATCTAGTCGGTTAGTAAAAATATTTAACTTTGTGATTGTTTATATCAATTTCAATAGGTATATGAAATGGGAAAATTATTTCATTTCTTTAGTTATGGATAAAGATCAGGACAGTAGAGCCGGAGTCAACAAATATAAGTTCCAATCTCAATGTAGATCTTAATATCAAGAGTTTCCTTGAAAGAAAATCTAAAGGCAGCAATAATGTTACAAAGGACAAATTGGCTGTATATTTTGTTTTTTAAGTGAATTTTAAAATCGGTTTAATTTTATTTTTAAAAATCTTGTTTCATTTAATAGCTTCACTGTAATAGAATGCTACTTTGTCAAAAAAATTTCTTGACATCATTTTGAAGATCTATTTATCATAGTTTTTTTCTACCTTAGGTAGAAAAAGGCCAGGGGACTACACGAAACCTAACAAAGTTGGGAGAAACCTGATTCAGATCTGATATTAATTAAAAGCCAACATTTCCATAATAAAGCCGTTTAAAACTGTGTAACTTAAGAAGTGGGGGCACTAGAATGAGAAGGAAAAGTATTACAGACTTGTATTCACTAAGGATTTAATTGGACTAGCCATCTTCCTACCATTCACAACTTTCCTACAACACTGCTTCATCCATTCCCTTTTCATCTAACATATAGCCTAAATATTTAAACTCAAGATACTCGTTCCAAATATTCCCCATCCGACATGATTTCGCACAGCGGATTCTCCCCACCCACTACCATCACCTAACTCTTATCTACATTTCATTCAAACCTCTCCTTTTACACACCCTATCAAACCATCTAAAAATCCTCTCAAACTTTCTTCAGATTCTCCACAAAACCAAATCATCAGCATACAATAATCAGGGCACCCTCCATTCTCTCGAATTCTCTATCAGTCTAACACCTTCCCTAGCACTCCTACCCCATCCATATGTAATGGAATAAGTATCCTAGTTTAAATATTTAGGATATATGTTGGATGAAAAGGGAATAGCAATAATAATAATAATTTATATATATATATATATATATATTATAATTATAATATATTATATATATATATATATATATATATATATATATATATATATATAATATATATATATATATATATATCACATACTGTGTGAGTAAATGTCAATGAGGAAGGCTCAATCAAATCTTCTTCAGACAATGCTTTAGGGTTAATGACACTTGTTACATCATTTACCTTTTAAAACAATAAAAGAAATTAATCATTACCTTAAAAATGAATTAAAATGTCTCAAAAATAAATAAAAAAATTAAAAATTTTTTATGTACGCTTGTCGAATAATTTTAACTGGCTAATTAATAATTATTAAATAGAATAAAAGTCTATAGGAATAAGAGGATCAAGTAAAGCATACTCAAAATAATATTAGGTTTTCCCAATGCATGTTCTTTTCTATTTCTATGGTCAAAATTTCCTTTCAAATATGTTTCAATTGTTTGAAATGTTTCCATATACATACCTTTATATATTGTGTTAAAGGGACAGGTCGAAATCCCCCTTTGAATAAACTTGCATTTAAAAATTGAGCCAGCTCTTCCAGATTTCCAACTGTAGCACTCATTGACACTAGTTGAACATTTTCTAATATAATACATTAAAATGACATTAAACACAGTACAAACTAGAACAAATTAGTTGCATACATAAGTTCATTACAATTATTTTTGTTTCTAGATTAAGGATGAAATAAATACATACTAGCAAAAAGCTTCAATTTAGTGATAATTGCCTCGAGTCTCGCTCCTCTTCCTCCAGATTCAGATATCATATGAACTTCGTCAATTACAGCAAGACCAATTTCAGACATCCTTTTTTCTTCTAATAAACTCTCGATCAGACTATTAGCTTTCTCTATTGTTGC
>JABUQX010034447.1:70000-85000 GCA_015478945.1 Trachelipus rathkii | reverse complement strand
AAAGATAAAGGTTTATTAACAAAGTAGAACTCTCCTACTAAGCAGAAGCCAATTATTATTGAAGATTCTTTCTTGCGGCAAGAGGCTGATGTACTTGAAATGGATGAAGATGGTAATGGGAAGATGCAATTGAAAATAGAGTAGGGTCTATTAATGATAATTAATGGTATTAAGAAAGGTAGAATAGAATAGGAAACAGAAGCGAATCTGTATGCAAGAAAAAATTTATAAAAATCTTAAGAAAATATCATAATCCCATCCAGAGAATTAACCTTTTCATTGATCTATTTATATAAGATGAAGTACTAAGATGAATATTAAAAACTTATCTGCCTTATCACCCATTACCTTAGAATTGCCCTTATCAGTTTGAAAAAGTTTTTTGAAAATGTTTTATTGAAAACTAGGATAGCTTAAACCTATATGAATGTACCATATAATCCTTTTATGTTCCTGTACTGAAATATTAAGTCCCGAGCTTTCGTAGGAAGACCAAAGAATGGACCAATGTCAACATTGGAAGGAGAACAAAATTCAAAGCTGACTTCAAGATTATTTGATTTCCTTTCATTGTTTTCTGAAATAGTTCATAATTTATAAAATGATATATTAAATGTTTGGATCAATAAGCAAAGCAGTGGTCAAATAGATGAAATGTATTTTTAAAAATTTTACTAACCTTTGACTAAATTTTGTGAAATAATACAAAACTTTTTTTCAAGTCTGGCTTTAAAAGGCTGTGTGTTCTGAGTTGTCAAATTACTTCCCTGAGTCGTCGAATTACTTCCCTGAGTGTGTGACGTTGAGGCAAAGATTTCCAAAAGAGATGCAGTTTCATCATGTCCTAGAAGATTAATATATTCTAAGTATTTAATGAAGGAAATTCAACCTCATCAATTAACATTAAATTTCCACAATAATAACAATAATAATATATCAACTAAAACGTAAAAAAAAAAATAATTATTATTTTATCACTCAATTTCTAGTACTGACATTTATGCTACTATTAAACCTGGCAATATATGACCAAAGTCTAATACATAATCTGATTTGTGCTAAAGAAATATGAAAGGTAACTAAGGTTTTTACAATACCACACCATTAAGAACAATGAAAATCAAAAATGAATAAATCTCAAACCTTTAGTAATCAACAGTTTTTTAGATTAAGGATGTCAAAGACAGATTGCAAAGTAAACATACAAGTACAAGAAAATATCTACAGCAAATACTACATACCAGTTACAATTTAATATATGTAGAGCAAGGTTATTACTGGCTAAGTCATACTGAGAATTTTGAATAAAGGTTTAATTACCGACAGTTATAGTGAGAATTTGGAAAAATTTATATAAATTTTGTAAATGTAATTAATGGTAGTACAAATTTATTTCAGTTACTTGAAAAATTTTGCTATAACAATAATAACAACAATGGAAAGGACAGAAATAAGAAATTTTTAAAGCTTATAACTTTCTCTATCTCAAATTTCTTTTCTCTTTCAGCATCTCAAATCAATATTTTTTGGTATCATCCCCCTTTCATTAGTAAATCCATCACTGACAATTTTAAGTAATACTCATACTAGGTACAAGTACATATACATATGTGTATCTTTGCATGATGAAGAGGATACAGCTTTCAATGTATGCATAAAGCACTGCGCCAGTCTGAGAACTTTTGTCTGGATTTTGCAGGTTCCTCTGACAGATAGGGGTTTCAAACAGAATTATTTGGATAGACACCCATTTAGTCAGGTATCTTTATTTTATCTATAGTTTGAACTAGGGATGTACCCGAACCAGGTTCCAGCCAGAACCTCAATTTTTTAAAAGTTCTGGTTCCGGCCAGTACTTACTGGGACTTTTCACTTTTTCAAATGTCTTTCTTAAAAAAAAATCAGAAATTGATTTATCATTTATGCAGTTATGATTATGCATAAAAAATAATATAGATAATTGATCAACGAATTATGACGCAATAAATTCACAAAAACTGAAGGAATTTTTTGCCTAGCAAAGCGAATTAGTGAAGGTAGTTTTCAAGGGATAACCCAATTCACACTACTTTGTTTATAAATAAATGGTTACCACATGGATTTGCTGATAGCAACTTTCAAATCTTTGATTCAAAATTTTGATCAAAATCGACGAAATAAGTTTGCTTTCACTAATTAAATTAATAGACAATAGTACATAGCTTGCTTCTTAAACTTAACAACAAGAAGGTTTATCACAATTAAAATATTTAATTTCTTTTCCTCAAGTTAAAATATTTTTAAGTTTTTATCAGTTTTTTTTTTAAGCATATAAGTCGTGTAGAATATATATATATATATATATTATATATATTTATAACGTACTATACCCTAATACACTAACTCCCTATGATGATATATATATATACTAATATATATATACACTATATATATAAGATTAATATATATATATAATATATTATATATATATATAATATATATAATAATAATATAGTATATATATTATATATATATATAATATATATATATATATAAATTTTTTTTTTTATTAATATAGATATATATATATATATTATATATATATATCTTATATATATATTGTATGAATTCGAACAGTATGCGTACATGGAATGTCAGAGAATAAATGTTGAGCGAGAAGAGGGAGAGGTGATGGATTGTATTTAGAAAGGGCAAAATTTGATTTGCATCGCGTGTGACTGAACAAAGATAGAAGCGAAACAGGTGAAAAATAAGTGGTGCTATGGTGTGAAATTGTGTGCTGCTCAGGTGTGGAAGAGAATGAAATGAGACGAGAAGAAGGACTGTTGCAATTTGATGGTACCTGTGGCTACAAAGCTATGGTAGACTTTGATTGTGTGAGTCTAGAATTCTAATGGTTAAATTTAAGTTTGAAAGCGTCAAGGATGTGTGGTTGTGACGTATGTCCATCTGGAGGGAAACGTTGAAGAGAGCTTTGTACGAGTTTTTGCGAGGATAAGCTGAATACTTCTGGATGGGTGAGATAGGACGCTTCAGATAAGTATATTGGGGACCTGAATGGATGGATAAAGTGCATCGAAAAAAGGAGGTATAACAGCGTATGTTTTGGCGGTGGCGGGAGAAAACAATGAGAAGGCTAGCGAACGGTTGACGTGATTTCTGTGAAGAGAGACGGTATTGTGTTAGTAGATACTTTCTTATAAACATAAGCAGTATCCATAAGCTATAACTATGATTGGTGTACGGTAGACGATGGTACGAAGCTGAAAGAGTATATGATTGATTTAGTGTTGGTGAAGAAGGAGATGTGAAGTATGTGTTGGATGTAAAATCAGTTAGGGGTTTAGGAATGGATTATCGGATCATTATTTTTCTACTGTTAAAAATTAATTTAGTGGGGCTTGCCGATGGAGAGGAAGATACGAAGGAAGTAGGCTAAATTAAGCAGTGAGAAGTTAAGGAGAAGACAATAAGCGATTAAGCTGATGTAAGACGCTCGCCCTAGAAAAGTTGAATGTTAACAAGTTTCGATATCTGCAACAAATCTGGGTGCAAGAAATGAAGGAAAGGAAGCACATTGTTCAGCTAGTGCAAAGGAAAGTTATGTGCCATGTGCTAAAGTAGCGAAGTAACGAAGAAAGAATGTTAAACAGTGAAATGTGGACTGAAGAGCTGTATGAAAAGCGGTTTAAAGTAAAAAAGGAAGCGTGTTGAATTGTATGTCTAAAGCAAATGAATACGAAGAATCAAAAGTTTAATGCCTTGGAATATATATAGAGGAAAAAAGAAGATACAAGAAAAGTATACATAGGAGAAAACAAGAGGTAATATGAAATTATGGAAGAGGATGAATGAGATACAAAGGGATAGGAAGCCTTCCTTCTGGAAAAAGCGCGAAAGTCGTTAAGAATGAGAATTAAGGGGAATCTGCATAGAATTAATAATAGGGATGGTGCTTTTGTGAGAGGAGTGTGTGCGAAAGAAACAACTTCGAAAATCTGACGAAATATTAACATAATGAAGACCGGTGATAGTTGAATGTGTGTGAGGCTTTGATGGTGTGCAAGAAGGAACAGGTATTTTGGGGATGATGAGTTATAATTAGTAAGGAGGACGGTAATGGGTGTGTGAGAGTGAAAAAGCTTGAAAGAATGGTAATATTGCAGATATAAGATGGAAATTACATGAGAAATGTCAAGAACGGAGGCGAGAATGTGACTGATTGGATTTGGAAGCTGTAGTAATAAAGGTTTATACGAGCGTATAGTTCCAAGGGAATTGCGAGGAGAGCGTATATACCCTTAGTATTAAAGTAAGGGAAGAAGGGGAGCCTGTAGAAATTTATCAGGAATAATATTGAGTAATATGTAGGAAGCTATATCTGCGGGGCGAGGTATTTTGGTCGAAAGAGGCGTCGAGTAACTGAAGAGATATGATTGGATGAAGAACAAGGTGCGTTAGGAGTGGTAGAAGGGAATGTGTGCGATCAACATCTTTACATACTGCAAACAAATGATGAGGAAATATCGAGGGGAAAAAGCAAGAAATAAATTGCTATTAGTCTTTATGGATTTGCAACAGCGTATGGATGAGTTAATAGGAAGGATTCAGGTAAGGATTTGATAATCATGGTGTTAGGTGTAGGCTCTGAATGGAATCAAAAGTATGCCTATTATGACGATAGTGAGCACGTGTGTAAGAAACAATGTGCGTTCAATGGTGATTAGGTTTAGGATTAACGAGCGGAGCTAAGACAGGGTTTGAGGTTATGTCTCCTTGAGTTATTCAATTATGTATCATGCGAGGCGTTATGAAAGAATTCGATGGTGCGGGATGCGCAGGGAAATGGTGTTAGAATGATGATGAATGGAGATGAGTGGAGGTGCGCCTACCTACTACATGCGGGATGATTATAGCATTGGTGGCTCGAAGAAAGTTTGAAGAGGATTGTAGAGGAGTTTGGCAGGGTGTGTCCTAAAAGAGGGGCTTGAAAGTAAACTGCTGCGATAAGAGATAAGATTATGTGTGAGAGAGGACAACTCCTCAGCCTGTAAGTATGTTAGTGCGTGAGCAGCTGGAACAAAGTGTCTGATTTTGCTCTTAAATATTATATATGTTGGATGAGAAGGCAACGGACGACTGCAGTGTGTAGTAGGAAAGTGGTGTATGCTAGTGAAGTGGCTCGTTGCAATTAAATTCAGTTGGTGAATGTAAAGAGGACTAAGTCTTGAGTGGGCTAGCTATTTAATAGGGTATG
Source organism: Trachelipus rathkii (assembly GCA_015478945.1). Classification (NCBI taxonomy): domain Eukaryota; kingdom Metazoa; phylum Arthropoda; class Malacostraca; order Isopoda; family Trachelipodidae; genus Trachelipus; species Trachelipus rathkii. Next base: position 79,743 of record JABUQX010034447.1, on the reverse strand, counting down.
TGTAGCTAGTACATTTTTTGAATAGTGAGACTTGGCTGCGGAATGAAAGAAGTATAGATCTAAAGATTCATGCTTTTCAGATGGACAATCTTAGGTGCTAGTGTGAGAAAAGAAATTGCATAAAGAGAAGGATGATATAATTAGACGAGAAAGTGTGGTGCCTGAAGAACGCGTTAAATGAGAGAATAAATGAAAGTATGGTTAAGAATGGTTTGGTCATATGAAGAAAATGGATGATATTCGGTTGGTTAAGCAGATGCATAGTGGCGCAGTCGTGTTGCGGAACCGACCGGTGGGAGACCGAAGAAAAAAGTGATTGAGTCAGTAAACGAATGATTTGAAGGAGAGGAAATGTGAGTATTTGGTAGAGGCGAGAAGAAAGGTGTATAACAGTGAATTGCGGAGTTTTGTGATGGGGGATATGGTGTGGACTCACCTGGCCAGGGGATGAACCCTACTTACATTGACGACCTACCATAGTGAGGGTCCATCGCTTTAGGGTGATTTTCTGACTGCGATGGGTTCCCAATAATTAATGGTACTGAGGGGGCGGTAAGGCTTGGCTTTCCTTTCGACTTGTGTCAATGTTCTTCTACTGCGTTTTCTTTTTTCTCTTCTGCCCCAGGAGTAGAAGAAACTATTCGGTTTGGAATATAAGGAGATAAAGAAGAAGAAGAAGATATAGTACTATATATATAGTTTTATATATATATTAGATAATATATAAGATAGGTATATATATATATAATATGTATATTTATAGATATATTATATATATATAATATATATTAGACAGAATTATATATATCATATAATATATGTATATATACGTATATATATTAATTATATGATAATAAATTATATATATATATATATATTTATATATATATACGTAGTATATATATATATATATATATATATATATATAAAATATATAATATAATATACCACACATATGATATATATATATATTATATAATAAGATATATATATATATAATATAATATATGATTATATATAATTATATATATAATATATAATTAAATATGATATATAAACATATATATATATTATATATATATATAATATATATATTGCTTTTTAGAGAGCAAGCAGAAATACGCTGAAGCACGTCTTCGAATTTTAGGTAATTCTGGATCTTATCTGCTGCTGCTGAAGAGTCTTCTCCTCCTCAGTTAAAACCTTGCAAAGTTTACTTTCCCTTTATTTATGTATATAAAGAATTTTTTGTTATTAAAATAAAGTAATAGGACCTCATGGGCAATTGCCCTATTCCCGGAAGGAAACTATTTAGGGTAATTGCTATCTTACTAATCCAGCATTAGGAATCTTTGAACCATGGACAATTTGCCATCCCTAATACGTCTACATGATTTACCATTGCTGAAAACGTTTAATTAACTATTGGAAGGAAATATATTTTGCTCCTCTTAATTAATTAAAGAGGCCTAAGAGAAAAAAACGTTTCCATCAATTCTTTTTGAAAATCAAAAAGTTTTTTATTTGAATTTTCGGCGGATTAAAAAGTTAGTGAACGTTAGATCATCTTATAGCCCTTTAGTCTGGTGCTGACGGCAATGAAAGAAATATTAAATAAAAATAAAATAAAGAAAGAATAATTAATAATAATATAATAATAATAATATAATAATAATAATAATAATAATAATAATAATAATATAATAATAAGATAATAAAATAATAATAATAATGAATAAATCTATAGGCCGTGTTAAGGTGTGAATCACCAAACTATATATATCCCACGAACGAGAGAAATCCACCCTAATACCCGACCTCCAACAACGCCAACCACAGCATTTACAAGTACCTAAGTCAGTACGCCCATAATCCTCACTCTACACTACCCCAGAACCATATCAGGATGCAAAGCGACAAAAAAAAAGAAATTTTTTTTTTATATCTTTTAAGGAGAATGGATGAACGAATTGATAAAGTGAGGAATGAAAGTATTAGAGAGTTACTTATCTTACCACGCTTTTCTTTCCTCTGATCCGATTCATTCTTCAAACCAACAACACCTTCGCCTAAAATTGAAGAGAACTTAAGATCAATTTAATCGATCTTATAAGATCAATTTAATCAATCTTCTACTCTTCTTTTTCTTCATCTTCCGTTTCTTTCTCCTCTCTTTTTGTAGCATATTCCAATATTTCATTTCATTTCATACCCTTTTTTGTTAATACATCAGCCAAATGCTCTATTAATCCAGTCTATCCAGTCTATTTCATCAATTTTTCACCTTTCCTTCATTTCTCTAATTGAAGCTTTATCTATTCTCAGTCTACGGACTGGTAACACTTCATTTGCCAATTAGTATAGCCTTTCTAAGGTTTTGCATCTGTTTTAGTGCTTAATCATAGCAGCTATAATATATCACATTCTAAATTCTTCCCACACCTATTTTTGAAATATGTCGCCATTTCGGGCAGCCTCTCCCAAACTAAAGCGTTCAACTTCTAATTGATTGATTGCACTTTTAGCGACCTTGATGCATTTCTATACCAATAGCACTTCGTTGTTCATTAGGATCTTTAGTGCGTTATCAGAATAAACTATCTGCTGAGTCTGTCGTCCCCGAGCATATACATTAATGAATGCCGTCGGCCATTTACTTCTAACAAACTCCACGCAGCTTTACATTACCGATACTGGTAGTATGAAAAGAATAACAATGTGAAAAATATAAAAGCAAGAAATGTGCTTTTTTTTTTCTTCTATGGAACAATATGGTCTGTATGTATAATACTTATTATATATAAAGGGAACGGATAAGGCAGAGTGTAGTATGAAATCTGTGAATGTCAGGAAGGCTAGTTGGTGCCCAATTAAATCCTTGGCTAGATTGAGTGCGTTAGAGTCATACAATGGAGGAGGGTGATGTTGTCTACTTAGTGTAAATGGATATTAGTAGTGAGATTATAGTCCGGGAATAAGAGTATAGCATCCTTTTAAGTACAGTGTGTTCAGAATTCAGCCATGACAACAATCTCTAGGGTTAGTTAGCGTGTGAGAATTTGAATTGACTAAAATGCAGGCAATAAACTTGTTAGAGAGTTGGTGTGTGAAGAAATGGGCTACAATGTGAGGAGAATAGAAAATAAAAGTAGCTTGAGATGATTTCGCGCTATGTGGAAAAGCGATGGATGATAGTGCAGTTGTTAAGCCAGAATTATAGTGGTGAGTGTGTTGGCCGAATTCGACCGGCATGGGAGACAGACGGAAAAAGTGAAACTTGAGATCAAGTAAAAGAATGCTGGAGGCAGATAAATGCTGAGATTTGGCAAAGCCAAGAAGAAAGGCTGCCAATAGGAGTGAATACCGCAGCAATTTGTGATTCGCGGTATGGCTTGTGGCCCACCTGCGGTCAAGAGGTGAATCCTACATTGACGAGATACCTAGGGAGGGTCCATCGCGGTCACGTGAAGCTCTAGGATGGATTTTCTGACTGCGAGGAGTTCTCACTAAAAAATGTAAAGGGAACCGGCAATGCGGGCTTTCTTTTTCAACTTGGATCATATTCTGCTCTACTACTTTCCTCGTTTCCCAGCTGCATGACTACGACCCTTACCCCCAGCGTTCTTGCGAGAGACGAAGGTGTGGTGATGATGATGAATGATGATGATGATTGATGTATAATATATATATATATATATTATATGATTATATATATAATACTATATAATATATATATATAATATATATATAATATATATATATTATATATATATACTATTAATAATGTATATATATATATTATATATATATACCGGTAATATACTATATATATATATTATAATTATATATATATATATATAATATAATATATATATATATATATATTATATAATATATATACATATTATATATCTATATATAATATATATTATATAGTAGATATATATATATATATATATAATATATATAATTAGGAATGGGGTTGGAGGGTGCCCTACCTATTATATATTGGCGATGAGTTGGTTCTGTGTGCGAGAAATCGAAGGAGTATTGAGAAGGATTGTTTAGAGAGATTTGGCAGGATGTAAAAGGAAGGGTTTGAAAGTAAACGTAGATAAGGTAAGTTATGGTTGCTGATAGGACAAAGATGTGAGCAAGCTGGAAGCAAGTGTCTGAAGTTTAAATATTTATGGTATGTGTTGGATGAGAAGTGGATGATGCAGATTGCAGAGTGTAGTAGGAAAGTTGTGAATGGCCAGGAAGGTGGCCGATGCAATTAAATCGTTGGTGAATGTAAAGGACTAAGTCTTGAGTGCGTAGAGGTCTTACATGAGGGTATGTGTTACCTGTGTTATTGTATGTAGTGAGACTAATCGTCTGGAACAAGAAGTATAGATCTAAAGATTTAAGGCACAAATGTAACAATCTTAGGGGTGTGCTAGGTTGTGAGAAGAATTAATTAAAATGAGGAATGAACTTAATCTAGAGAGTTGTGTGGTGTTGAAGAAAGGGGTAAATGAGGATAAATGAAAGATAGCGAGAGGTTTTGGTAGTTGAAAGGCATGAATATAGTCGGTTGGATTTAAGGCGATGTATATGGGTGAGTGTGTTGGGGAACCGACCGGCTGGGAGACCGAAGAGAAAGTGGATCGGGTTTGGTGAACGAATGTCTGAACTGAGAGAAATGGTGAGTTTTGGCCAAGAGGCGGAAATAAAAGGTGCTGATAGGAGGAGAATGGCGGCGGTTTTGTATGAGGGCATGTTGTAGCCACCTGGGCCAAGGGATTGAACCGCTTACATTGACGATTTACCATAGTGAGGGCCCTTCGCAGGTCCCGATGAAGTCTAGGGTGGATTTTCTGTCTGTGACGAATTTTCAACAATTAATGGTTACAGAGGGGGCGGTTAAGGCTGGGCTGTCTTTTCGACATTTGTCATATTCTCCTACCTGCTTTCTTTTTCCGATGCTTGGTAGCGCACCTTACTCCCAGTCTTGGGAAGAAGAGGTAGGTAAAGAAAGAAAGAAAAAGAATATATAAATATATATATATATATATATATATATATATACTATATATATATATATTATAATATATATATATATATATATGATATATATAATATATATAATATATATATATATAGTATATATATAATATATAGAGAGAGAGAGAGAGAAGAGAGAGCGGAGGGAGGGAGAGAATACCGACAAGCATGAAATTACCTCCCATTATTAATGGTGCGCCTTTCTCTTTGCGTTCATACTTCTTTTATCACACTCATCCTTCAGGGCAACACTTATTACCACCATTTTATCCACATTAACAAAGAAAACACTTTCCTAAAAATCCCTTTATGGTGAAAAATAATTTCCCCAGCGTACCTTCTGCTTGTCGCTGGAGGCGACTAAGAGAACAGTAGTAGGTGGGTAAAGGACCTGTTACCACTTACCTTTACCACATGAATGCTTACGCATCCTTCTCACATGCTAGTGACCGCAGTAGGCGACTCTGTATCTTTCAGCTAAACTGTATGAAACGTCTGGTTCATGGAATGTTCAAGGAATAAACAACGAGAAGAAGAGAAGAGAAGGGAAGTGATGGATTTTTTTAGAAGTGTAAATTTGATTTACTTCTTGTAACTTAGACCAAAAGGAAAGGAAGCTGTAAATACGAGTAGTGCGGGGCGAAATACATGTGTACTTAAGTGCAGAGGTAGGAAAAGGGGAGAGAAGGAGTTGCAATTCTTGTGAGTGACGTGTGACACAGAGCTATAGTGGATTTTGTTTGTGTGATTACTAGAATATTAATGATTAATTTTATGACTGAGAAGATCAAGGTATGCGTAGTTGTATGATATGGTCCATCTTAGGTTGATGTTGAGGAGAGTGGGATTTTTTCGTATAATCTGAACGATGTTTTTGAAATGCTGAGTTGGAGCGTCAGGTTAATTGTGCTGGGTTACTTGAATGGTTGGATAGGTGATCGAAGAAGGAATCATATAACAAGTACATTTGGAATTCCTGAAGAAAATGAAAATGGCAGAAAGATGAATGATCTCAGTGGGGAGAGAGATATTTGTGTAAGTAATACATTTATCGAGCACTAAGGAATTCATAAGTTCACGAGAGTTGGTGTAGAAAGAGATAGTATCGGAATAGAAAGCAAAGCTGATTTTGTGTTGGTGAAGATGTTGAAATATGTGATGAATTTTAAATCACAGAGGGTGTTGAGGATAAGAATATTAGATCATTATGTTGTTTTATGTAAAATTAAATTAGGTGGATGGGATTGGAGAGGAAGGATGATTACGGAAAGAAGTGCGTTAAAATTAAAGTGAGAAGTTAACGAACAGTAATCAAGGATAAGATGTAAGAAGCGCTCGCAAAGTAAATCAGATGATATGTGAAACCAAGTGAAACTGACAAATCTGGGGAGGCAAATGAATGGAAGCATTGTTAGCAGTGCAAAAAAGAAGTATGTGGATGTGTAAAGTAGAGAGTAAGAATGTTAACAGTGAGTGGTGAATGAAGAGGTGATGATGCAAGCGATTATAAAGTAAAAAAGGAAGTGTGTTTGAATGTACTAAAAGCAAATGATGAAGTTTCAAAAGAAAAGATGCTTGGGAATTATATTAAAGGAGGAAAAAAGAGAATTTACTAAAATGGTGTGCATACGTAGGAAAGAAAAACAAGAGGTAAATAAAACATTTTGAAGAGGTGAATGGGGACTTACAAGGAATAGGAAGTTCTTCTGGAAGAAGGCGCGAAAGGTTAAGAATTGAGATAAAGGGAACCTGCTTAGATAATGAATAGGGATGGTGCTTTCGTAACTGATGAAAAGGATGTGAGGGGAGTGTGGAAAGAACACTTCGAGGAATCTGCATAATATTTGGCAGTAATGAAGAGGTGATGATAGTATTGTGTGTGGGTTTGATGGGCAAAGAAGGAATAGGTATTTGGGGATGAGGTTATTAGCCAGGAGTTAGTAATGGGTAGAGAAAGAAAGTTAAAGAATGGTAAATCTGCAGTAGCGGTTAGTGTGTTGGGAACCGGCCCGCTGGGAGACCGAATAAAAAGTGGATTGAGTCAGTAAAGGAATGTCTGCAGGAGAGAAAATGTGAGTTTGGCAGAGGCGAGAAGAAAAGTACATGATAGGAGAGAATGGGTTTTGTGAGGGGTGATGGTTGTGGCACAACCTGCCCGGCACAGGGGATGATCCCGACACTTGGACGATTTACCATAAGTGAGAATCACAGCGTCGCGGTTTCCCATGAACTCTAGGGTGGATTTTCGGACGCGACGGTTAACTAATTAATGTACAGAGGACGGTGTAAGGCTGGACTTTTCTTTTCGACTTTTGTCATATTCTTCTACTGCTTTTCTTTCCGATGCTTGTCACGCACCTTACTCCCAGTTTTGGGAATTAAAAGGAAGTTGAAGAAGAATATATATATAACCTCCACCACCACCGGAGGTAAGGTGCGTCTTTATACCCTTAAGTGAAAATTCGTCACAGTCAGAAAAATCCATCCTAGAACCTCACGGGACTGCGATGGACCCTCACTATGACATCTCATCAATGTAGGGTTCATCCTTTCTTCTCGCCTCTGCCCAAACTCACATTCTTCTCCTTTAGGTATTCCTTTTACTGACTCAATCACTTTTTCTTCGGTCTCCAGCCAGTTAATTCCCAGCCAGCACACTGCACCACTATTATATCCGCTTATACCAACAGCGACTATCATCCATCATTTCCACATGACCAAACTATCTTAATTAACTTTCATTTATTCTTTCATTTATCCCCATATATATATATGATATATATATATATATATATATATACTATGATAATAAATATATATATAATATATATATATATATATATATATATATATATATATATATATATATATATATATATATAATATATATATATATATAATATATATATTTTTTATTTATATAATTAGTTATATAATATATATATATATATTATATATATATATTATATTATATATATATAATATATTTATTCTATCTATATATATACACATAATATATATATATAACCGGCAAAGGAAAACCAAAAATAAGTTGAACTCAAATAACCACAACACTACTGGAAATATTTTTGCAGCCTTTTCAGCAACCGGCAGTGCCATTCCTAAGCAAAGGTCAATTTTTTAAGAAGTTTTAAGAAAATTTTTATTTGGAAAAGTCGGACTTACAAGGCGAAAGTAAAGACTGATTTTGTAGAAAAACTTTACTTTGGTAATTTGCATTCTAACTCTAAGAGTGCAAATGATAAAGTTCAATATTTTAAAGAGCCGATCATTCTATACCTAAGTGAGGACTGAGTTTCCTAGGATCTCAGCTATTACCAACCTCTTTTTCAAGATCGACCATGCCACCCTAATTTAAAATACACTTTTAAATAGATCATTTTTGGCAGTATTTTGCAAGGTCTTTCCGTTTCAGACCTTAGTAAAGTTGATTAATAAAACAGACTTCACATCTGATAACTGCAAAATCTATATAAAGAAAAGAACACGGAAAGAGTATTAATAAGACACATTGCTTGGAATTTGTTTTGATTGAACTATAAATTATGTCATTTGATTTATTTTACAAGTGCCAGGCACTTAGAGACCCAAATAACGGCAGATTTTTTTCTGGAAACTTTACTACTAGTAATTTCTTTCACAATTATATGTAGCTATTGCTAGTTACAAACAAATATGGACAAATTTTTAATGGGAGTCTTTGGCAACTTTTTTAAGACTCATCTGTACCAGGGTCCAATAGAGTATCGGACATGACAAATTTAAAAATATGGCGTATTATTAAGAAAACTTCATTTTTGTAATTTATTCAAAAGATCTATCACTCTTTAATGCCTTTTTATTAACTTTACAAGGATGGCCTTGACAGGCCCACTGAAGATTATAAATCTACCTTTGTTTAATATTTTTAAAGGGGTGCAATATGTCATACAATTTAAAATTAATTTTAAAGGCAATTATTACTCTGTTGAATTTTTGTAACGAAAGATTTGTTATTTCAGATAATTACATTTTCATATATATTTTACCATGTCAACCAAATAAAGACAAATATGGATTGATTTTTTTTTGATAAGAAATCTTCTTTTGAAATATTTTTTATTGACATGTCAACCAGACTATAAAATAAGTTCATTTTAAAAATTCAGGTATTTTAATTGCACGGACGGAGTTTGCAAATTACCAATCAAGATATCATGATTATGAATGAGGTTCGAAATGTTTTGTAAAATTAAAGTCTTTTAAAAACAAACTTTTCCTCAAGTTCAAAGTTAATTAGATGGAGGTTCAATTGAGATAAAAATAAGATGGGAACTATTGGAAAGGCCGTTCTTTCTAGTGTTATATTTAAACAAAAATTGAAGGTAAAACATTATGAAATTTAAAATTAGTTTCTCTCTTACCTTTTGCAGGAGTAAAACATTCATCATAAGAACAACAATTCCCTCCCCTCCCTCCCTTAAAACATCATTTTTATTATTTGCGATAATGGAGGGATGTCATACAGAGGCCCAAATCACTTGCTTTTATATATATATATATATATATATATATATATATACCTATATATATTACAAATTATATATATATATAACTAATATATACTTATAATATATATATATTATATATATAAGTTGTATTTATATATATATATATACTACTATATATATATATAT
>JABUQX010034447.1:60000-62500 GCA_015478945.1 Trachelipus rathkii | reverse complement strand
TCTTCGGTAAGTTATGGCAAGTAGTTTCCGCATGGTTTAAATTCTTTAATCAGGCCCAAACACGCTGAAGATGATTAAAATGCTCGCAAAATTCCGTCGTTGTCTGTTGGATTCTTGTAAGCTTCACTCTGGCGATTATATAAGTAAGAGTATATCATGGGACATCAACCCCATAAATTTCAGCACAAAATTGCTTATTCCTTTTTTAAGTTCTCACAATCTAATATAATGGCTGGTAATTATAAAGATATAATAAAGTAGATTTTAGTAGTAAATATGTAGCTGAAGTAGTATTGAAAGAAATACGCATTTTGCACGTAAATATAGGGTCTTATAGATTTTGTAATAAATTTAATTAATTTTTTTCATTTTTAGGAAACAAGATTATTATCAGTATATTTTATTGGAAAAATTAACGATTTAATTTGTCTCTATCCTTGTGTCACCTGCTTATTGAATAGCATGTAAATTTATCAAGAAAAACTCAGAACCATCATAATAGAAAAGATTCTTTAATGCTAAATGTGAAGAGCATGTCAGTCTTTAGATTACCTAAACTAATGGAGTAAGAGCCAATATACAACAGTCTTTTGACTCAAAAGGTAACCTGAATAAAAAAAATTATTATCAAAATAGAGAATAAAATAAAAAATTGATGAAATTTAAAAAAAAAAAAATCATAATAAATATTTTTGACAATTAAGTTTGAAAATATATTTCATTTCCTTGAAATATTGCATAAAAAATAAATATGTTAATCCTTTATATATTAAACCTTAAAATAAAAAAAAATTAAGGAAATAAAAAAAATGGTACTATTTTTTTATAATTTTTATTCATCAAATTTAATGATGTTTAACTAATAAAAAATTTAAAAATAAACAATATATAATAACCGTTTCTGTCAGTGTCAGTTACCTTAAATCTTATTATCCAATTCTGGATGAATTTCTACCCTTTTTATTTAGATTTCTCTACTGTAGCACCATCTTTTAGTATTAAGTCTTAAAACTATTTTAGTTTTACGATCTCTTGTAATTAATTATAATAATAATAAATAATAAAATAATAATAATAATATATAATAATAATATAATAATAATATATAATAATAATAATAATAATAATAAATATATATAATAATAATAAATAATAATAATAATAATAATTAATAACTAATTAATAATAATAATAATAATAATAATAATAATAATATATAATAATAATAATAATAATAATAATAATAATAATTATAATAATAATAATAATTATACAATATAATAATATAATAATAATAATAAATAATAATAATAATAATAATAATAGAATAATAATTCAAATTTAAATTCAATTCAAAAAGCAATTTATTTTCTGAAAAGAGCACAATATTACATAATAAATTTTAGCTTTACAATTTTTTAATATATTGGGTTGTAACATAATTACATAATTAAATGCATGTTCAACTAATAAAAATTAATATAATAATAATAATAATAATAATAATAATAATAATAATATAATAATTAATAATAATAATAATAATAAATAATAATAACAATAACAAAAATAAATAATAATATATAATAATAATAATAATAATAATAATATAATATATATAATAATAATAATAATAAATAATAATAATATAATAATAATATAATTATAATTATAATAATATAATAATAATAATAATAATATTAATAATACATAATAATAATAAAATAAAAATAATAATAATAAATAATATAATAATAATAATATAATATAATTAATAATCAATGAATAATAATAATACATAATAATTAATAATATAATAATAATAATAACATAATAATAATAATAATAAATATAATAATAATATATAATAATAATATAATAATAATAATAATAATAATAATAAAATATAATACATAATAATAATACATAATACTAATAATAATAATAATAATAATATTATAATAATTAAATAATAAGTAAAAATAATAATAATAAAATAATATTAATTTCTTTGACAAAAGAAGAAAAATAAATAAATTTTATTTAGCAATTTTAATTGCAATAATAATAAAAGATAAATAATAATAATAATAAATAATAATAATAATAATAATATATAATAATAATAATAATAATAATAATATAATAATAATATAATATATAATAATAATAAAACAATAATAATATAATAATAATAATAATAATAATAATAATAATAATAATAATAATAATAATAATAATAATAATAATAATAATAATTAATTAAATAATAATAATAATAATAATAATAATAATTAAAATAACATTATTATTATTACTTAATTAATATTATTATTATTACTTATTATTATATTATTAATTATTTTAAGATATTATCACTATTATTAATTATTATATTTAATAATATAATAATAATAATAATAAACTTCACATAACTAATAATAATAATAATAATAATTAATAATTCATATAATAATAAATAATGAATACTAATAATAAT
>JABUQX010034447.1:52500-55000 GCA_015478945.1 Trachelipus rathkii | reverse complement strand
ACAGGCAGAGCCGTTTTCAAGGAGGGGGCAGAACATATAAAGTAAAAGAAGCCAATCCCCGACCTAAGGCAAATCTCTCAGGTGAGCGCAGACGTGGGCTTTAAAGAGGGGAAGATTAAATACAGTTGGAAAAACAGAAGGAGGCAAGGAGTTCCACAGAACAGAAGTAGCTGGAAAGAAAGAGGCACCACAACGAACAAGTCTGGGGTTTTCAATACTCACGCAACACTCATGCGAGAGCAAGGCACCCCTTGTGATACGAGGGCGACGCAAGGGTGGTGGAATGCGAGAGATCAGCTCCCCTAAAAGAGATAGTGCGCCAACGTCACGTCGCAGAGATAGAGGATCAAGGAAGTTTGGAAAGAAGGAATAGTTTTTTATATTTAACTTTAACTTAACCTTTCCCAATAGAAGGGTGGAGCCGGAGCCCCCCAGATGTGAGAACAGTACTCCATACAAGGGCAAATAAGGCCCTTAAATAACTGGAGTAACTGTTCAGAGGAAAAAAATTCACACAACCTGAACAGAACTCCCAGCTTTTTTGAGGCCAATTTAGCATCCATTGTAATATGAAGTTTCCAAGACAATTTGTTGTTAATGTTCAGACCAAGAATGTTTATGTTATTCACAGGTGAGACGTTAAAGCCGTCGAAGAAAATAGGAAAGTTGGGAGGTGTTTTTGAGAGGGAGATGTAAAGAAGTTGAGTTTTTAAAGAGTTGAATTTTTCAAGGTTGCGGTGACCCCACCGGGAAATCCCATCCAGATGTAAGAATGGAATCGAAAAGCTGAAGACGAGAGGGCAACTCTAGATGCAAAAGAAGGGAGCAGATTTGAAATAAGAAGAAGAATGGAGAGGTTGAAGTTATCGGCGCTAAGAGTGAACAGAGTTAAGAATACAGCTTGAGGAGGATCGGTGATGAAAATTATGGATAAAGTTGGAGATAAAAACAAAACCTGGGGGAACGCAAAAATAAACAGGAAAGGAGGAAGAGGAAGCTCCATCAACGAGTGCTAGACATGAGTAAGCAAAGAGAAGGAGGAAACCCAAAGGAAGGGAGCTTAGAGAGTAGCGACGTGTGCCATACCCGATCAAAAGTTTCGATATGTCAAGCGCCACCCACAAGTCCTCCCCATAGTCCCTAAGGCAGAAGACCATAAAATCAGTTAGCTAGGAAAGTAATGTCACCACGTTGACCTCGAACGTCGATAAGCAACTACTGATGATCTGCCAAGAAGGGAATGAGACTTACAGATGATCCAGAAAGAGAGTTAAGAGAGTTTTCAAAAGTGAGAGCTACTAGGGGCGATAGTTTGCACAGGATCAGAACGGCTACTTCTTTTCGGGATCGGTTAACACAAAGCGCCTTCCAGCACTGAAAAAGTTTAGTCGTTAGACAATAGAGGTAAGAGTTGAACAACGGACAGGCGCCAGTTTCAGAAAGCCTCCAAGAAACATGGGAGAAATGCCATCCGGGCATACTAGCCTCCTGACGTTCATAGAATCTCAGGATCTCATCACACGACTACTAGTGTGATCACAAGGTAAAAGGGAGCCATGGGAAAACCGAATATATATATTTATATCTAATATATATATATAATAATATATATATAATATATATATATATATATATTAATATATATATATATATATAATTATATATATATATATATTATATATATATATATATATATATATAATTATATATATAATATATATATTATTATATATATATATATTATATAATACTTAATATTATATAAATATATATATATATATAAATATAATAATATATATATATATATTAATATCAATTAAAATAAATATTTGAAAAGAGATATTTAGGAAAATATTTGATTTTCTTGAAGATATTTACTTTAACTAAATAAATACATTAATATTTTAGCAATTATATTTATTTTCTTTTCCGAATTCGTTTGATATATCAAATTTCGAATATTTTTATGTTAAAAACTCGGAAAAAATATAATTTGGCCTCAATTTTAATTTAAAATCATAGTAAATACCAAATAAAATTGATTATATTTAGGTATGTTTATATATTTTGTATCAATTTATAACAAAGGAGTAATGGAATTAAAATATATTTTTTTAATTATTCGTTTGGATTTAAAACCCTCTATTATTTAGTGTAAATTTAGTTAACCCGGTAGAAAACCCCGGTTTTTCCTGATTTTTGGCCGGGGGGGCCGGGGCCGGGGCCGGGGCCGGGGCCCGTCGGTTTATAATATTATATAATATTATATAATATACTATCTTATATATATCTTAATATATAACTATATATTATATATATATAAGTATATATATATAATATATAATATATATTTTTTATCATATATATCACATTATATATATATATATATATTTATATATATATATATATATATATATATATATATTATATATATATATATATATATATATATATATATATATATATATATTACTGTATGTATATATAATATATATATATA
>JABUQX010034447.1:32500-47500 GCA_015478945.1 Trachelipus rathkii | reverse complement strand
TGTTTGCGTTTTAAACATAATTTTGGTTAAAATTGCGAAACACTAATTGTGTTTGGCACGTATCTCTAAACATATGGTCTGTGTTTAAGAAGAACCACACTCTTGTCGCGTATTTTCCAAACACTAATTCTTTTGAGCTGTACTGTCTTTCTCAGCCAAGTTAATGGAGTTGTGCAAGTAGGAACCTCTAATCGTTATGCAAAAATAAAAATAAAAAAAATAAAAATGAATTCGGTACATACCTCAGGGCCCACGCAGCACTACCGTGAACCACACAACCCCCCACTACTTCAAAAATTTGTTTTTATTAAAACTCCATGATATTTACACCCTTACAGTAAGTAGTCACATCTTTAAATTCACAAACGGAACTGCAAATGATCTTTTGACCAAACATAGATTATTACAGAACCAAACTTTGAGAACAAACATTCTGCCGTAGCACAAATTCGCCCATACCTTAGACAAAGCGGAAGATTCACCCTAACGAAAACTTCGGAGGGCCATCTCTTATAAGGGCGTAGATTTGTAGAATAATCTCCCCAAAAATGTTCAGGAATCACACAATCACCATTGTGTCGTTTTGTAGAAATATCAGAAGCTTCTTATTATGTAATACTAACGAGGGCAATTCTTTACCCTTATATGTCCTATTCTACGGACGGAGTTGATGATTCCTATAGGCTTATTATAATATTTAATTTTCTCTCAGAGTTTCTCTTAGGAATTTTCAAAGTCCAATGCTGATAGCCGGTTTTGATGTTGATGAATAAATTAGTAATTATTATTATTTATTATTATATTATTTTATTATTATTATTATGTTTATTATTATTATTTATATTATTATTATGATTATTTATATTATTATTATTATTATTATGTATTTATATCTATTATTATTATTTTCTCATCTATTTATTATTTTTTTTTATTCATTATTACTATTATGATTATTATTATTATTATTTTATTATTATTATTATTATTATTATTATCATTATTCATTATTCATTTATATCATTATTATCATGATTATTAGTATTATTTATTATATATTATTATTATTATTATTATTATTATTATTTATTATTATTTATTATTATTTATTTATTTATATTATATTATATAATTATTATAATTATTTTTATTATTATTATTGTATTATTATTATTATTATTATTGTTATATTATTATTGTTATTATTATTATTGTTAGTATTATATTATATTATTTATATTTATTACTTATGATTATTATTATTATTATTTATATTATTATTATTAATTTATTATTATATTATTAATTATATTATTATTATTATTATTTTGTTGTTATCGATAAGCTCCGATGGAAAGGCCCAAAAGGTCCACCACCAAAGGGAGGCAAAGTCAACAACAAATCAAACGAAAAGACGAAACATGAAAAATCTTAACAAGAAAAATTACCACTACACACATTTACACACAAAAGGAATATTTCAAAATTTTCATATTATTATTATTATTATTATTATTATTATTATTATTATTATTAATTATTATTATTATCTCATTATTTTATGTATTATTTTATATTATATTATATTGTATTATATATAAATTATTAATATTATTCAAATTATATTATATTATATTATTGATTAACCGATTACTATTATTATTATGTATATATAATTATTATTATTATTATTATTAATTAATATTTATATTATTATTATTATTATTATTATTGATATGTTTATTATTCATAATTATTATAATTTATTATTATATTGTTATCGATTGTTTAAAATTAATAATTATTAGTTTTATATGAATTATTCAAACTAATATTATTAATATAATAGTACATTATTATTAAATTATAATATTACTAAATATTACTATATTATTATTATAAAAAATTACTATTAATTATTAATTATTAATTGATAATATTATTATATATTATTAAATTAAATTATTATTATTATTATTATTATTATTATTATTATTATTATTATTATTATTATTATTATTATTATTATTATTATTATTATTATTATTATTATTATAATATTAAATTATTATTAATTATTGGAATTATATTATTATTAACATATTATTTTTAAAAAATTCACTTATTCAAAATTATTATTATTATTATTATTATTTTATTATATTTATTATTATTGTTAGTTGTTATTGTTATTGTTATTGTTAATGTGTATTTATTGTATTATTATTATTTTATTATTATTATATAATTAAATTATTATTGTTATTGTTATTGTTATTGTTATTTTATTGTTATTATTATTATTATTATTATTATTATTATTATTATTATTATTATTATTATAATTATTTTATGATTTTGTCTCTTCTTCAAGCCTCCTGAAAATATTTCTTTCTACAGAAGAAATTTTCTTTGTTATTATACTAAAATAAAATAAAACTATTGAATTAATTACCGTACCGATCTATCGTCCGAATACTTCGGACATTTTCAAGGAATAATTTTATTTTTTAGATTTTAACAATTTTCATAAAATAATAATCGGAAAAATTAATATCAAAAATAAATAAATAAAACTAATAATTTTAAAAGTTAGAAAAGCTAACGTACTACATTTACTTTTTTTGTTATATAAAGATGTTTAAGAAATTGAACATTTCATTATATTTAATATTTATGACAGGTTTATGTTTCCTTAGGAACAATGATTCCAGAGGCGCAATTCATAAAGAAAAATTTTCCTTGTTATGATGGAGAAGCTTTCTTTAATGTTGTTATCGGGATTTTTGTGGTGTTCTTCTTTTAAATATTGAAATACTTTACTCAGCTTGTACTTATTTTACTTTTTAAAGACTCAACTTCAAAATATATTTGTAAAAAAGAAACTCCAAACTTTCCTATCTTCTTTAACAATAATTCTACTATCACAACTGTGAAAATTAACATTCTTGGTCTGAAAATTTCTTGGAAACCCCATATCACAACGGGTTCCAAGTTGATTTCTAAGAAGCTTACGGTCTGATCAGACAAAATTGTTGAACTCATCACAATTACTTCAACTACGCAGAATCTTATCAGCTCTTGTACGCAGTACTTCAAAGTGGGAAAAGGGTACACCAAGTCAGTTCTACATTTGGAAATGGCTGATTCGTCTGAACTAAAAGATTAATAAATTTTCCCTTGTTTTTTAACCCCCCATCATTGACTGTCTACTCTCTTTAATATCGGTAGCAAAATAACAAATGTTCGATAAAATTGACCTACCATCGCTGCGTCGCAATGATAGCACGATGATATTTCTCATATTACACATGAATTCTTGAGAAGATGTTATCTAGATACCTCCTTCTTTCTGTAGTTCCTCCGATTTCTCCAACGACCTCTGTCTGTGGTATCAATTCTATTCTCAGTATTTTCTTACCCTTTTTTACACCTTCTCTCTTTAAACCTTCCACAACTGTACCTAGATATTTGCATTAGGTTCAACTTGGGTGTTCAACCCACATATTTTCTTTCTCCTTGATAATTGAGTGACTGTAACAATTATATCATTATATATATATATATAGTTATATATATATATTATATATATATATATAGATATATATATATAATATTATATAGTATATAATATATATATATATATATGATATCAAATTACCTGAAAAATATTGCAGAAAAATCTAGATGTATACCTATTGATAATCGATTACCTCAAACAAATAAAGACAGAGTAAATGAAGTTACATTAAAACATTGACATTATAATAAGCAAAAAAAAAATACTACTACCTTAATCTTATTAATAATAATAATAATAATATAATAAATAATAATAATAATAATAATGAATAATAATAATAATAATAATTAATTAATAAATAATAATAATAATAATAATATATTAATTAATAATAATAATAATAATAATTAATAATAAATAATAAAATAATAATAATAAATTAATAATAATAATAATAATAATAAAATAATAAATAATAATAATAATAATAATAATAAAATAATAATCAATAATAATAATAATAATAATAATAAATAATAGATAATAATAATAATTAATAATAATAATATAATAATAGATAAAATAATAATAATAATAACTAATTAATAATATATTTATTTTGTTGCTTTTTCAAGCCCCCTAAATGTATTCTTCTCAGAGAAATTTCTGTTAGTATTATCCTGGATATAAAATTAAAACTAGTGATTTGATAACAGTTACAAGCTTTCGTCCGAGTACACTTTCGGACATTCAAGGAATAGTTTTAGTTTTTTTAAATTTTAACAATTGTTCATAATAAAAATAAACAATAAAAAAATTTCTTATGTAAGAACAGAAAATACTTTCAAGGAGCTTGAAAAAGCAACAAAAAATCATATGTTAAAAATAAATCTGATATGAGTTTTTAAGAAATAATAATAATAATAATAATAATAATAATAATAATAATAAAAATAAATAAAATAATAATAATTAATAATAATAACATAAAAATAATAATAATAATAATAATATATAATAATATAATAATAATAATATATTAAAATAATAATAATAATTAATAATGATAATAATAATAATAAATTAATAATAATATAATACTAATATAATAATAATAATAATAATAAAATAATAATTAATAATATAATCATAATAATAATAATAATAATAATAATAATAATATAATATAATGTAAATGATATAATTATGCATACTCTATATATTGAAAAATAACCATGGTTCAAGTTATCCCGTAATATTTATAATTATATGAATCTTAAACTGTAAAATATTAGTTCAGACAATAGTAGGAACAACTCATCTGTACTTCATGAGCCACTATAACATAGATACATATATACCAACCATGGCTCACATCGGGCTAGAGCAGACCATAGCATGGGCAAGGGCCTTTGGTTCGCTCACAAAATTTCAATTAGATCCGGGATACTCCGCACACAACACAACGTATTCATAACATCGACGCCCACAGACTCCTCTCCAACCTACCTAGAATAAGCACGTAACTAAAGTAATTCTAGCACCGCCTAACCTAGAGCTGTGTCACTAAATACCTCTATTCTACCAGTAAATAATAAAAAAAATAAATCATTACTACATCAGCAATATTTATAAACCTACTACCTCAAACACAAACATCGAAGAACCACAACCACCATCACTCACTTCACTAAATTCCTACCATTAACAGATAGCTATACTTAAACTTCTCCTCTCATTAATCCAACCCTCTACAACCTCCATTCCTTACAATTTCCATATCATCACAGCTTTATCTCTCACTGGAACTCCTACTTTACTCACAATATTGCCTTGTCGAATTTATAACCCCCGCTAATCGCAGTTATCCATCCAGTCAACCAAATATATAAGATATATAATCACTTAAAATTATCCTCGACAACTACTATATCGTATCTAATGTGTATCATATTAAACTATACAAATTTCATTATATTTATTATATATTTAATATCAATTAATTCGATCTACACTTAAGATTATTGATTTTGTTAATGGTTATCTTGCTAAAAAGTCACTATTATTATTATTATTTATAATTTTATTATATTATTTTATATTATGTATTAATGATTATTATTATTTATTATTATTTATTATATATATACCAATGTTATTATCTAATTCACTATAATTAATTATTATTATTATTATTATTATTACAACTAATGCAGTTATACAACTAATCTCATCTAGTATAATTATAATTAACACAATATTATATTATTATTATTTTATTTATTATTGACTTCATTATCATAATTATTCAATTATTACCACTGCAGGGGATCATACTAGATTTATTTACTCCTGCTCAATGCAGCCCCATTTCCAGTTCGCAGTTCCACGCTTATTATTTATATTATTATATTAGTTTATTATTTTATTATGATTATTATTATCTTATGAAATTATTAAATCTTATTTATCTATATTAATTATCATATACTCCTTCCTTATTACGATTATTATATTATTTTATTCGATAATATATTATTATTATATTATTAATATTATATATATTTATCTATTTATTAATTATCATTATTATTATTATTATTATTTCTATATATATTATTATTATTTATTATTACAAACTGAAAATTGTCTGTAGGCCTCAAATGAACGCGCATTTGATTGAACCTCCAAGAGCCCCTTAAGATTGCCTGAAGTCTACATTGTAAGTTTCCCAATGAAGTATAATACATGGGTAACCGATCAATAATCTCTTGCTCTCTGCATGTATAAAATATAGATTTTTAGTTCGTAGTCATTTTATGTTACTTTCCCAAAGTTTTATATCCACTTCTCTAGTAAACATAAATTCGTACAATTGAGCATAATGGTAGTTATTAAAAGCATTTGCCAATTTATATTATGTATTATTATATTATATTTTATATATTATTATTATATTATTATTATTATTATTATTATTATATATTATTATTTATTATTTATTTAGTATTATTATATTAATTATATTATTATTATTATCATTCATCAATCATTCAATCATCCTCCTCATATCAGATTGTATCAATCATCCACTCAAATCTTTCTCTGTCGTCTTATCATCAATCATTATCATCAAATACATCTAGAAGAAACATTTATTATTAATATCAGTCCATTATTATTATTTTGAGGATAGCATCTATATATGTATATGGAAATGCGATCTATTATATTATTATTATTTATTATTATATTATTTATTATTATTATATTATTATTTTATTATTATATATTATTATTATAGAGACTGACTTAATTTACGATAAAATGATATACATATTTAAATTCAATAAGAAATTACCTTATATACATGATGGATTACTTAAAACTGACAATCATAATCGCTAGAAGGCCATGTTCTCGTCAATGTAGCATTTCTTTTATATTAAATTGACACTTTGTAATAAAAAAGTGCTATGTCAAATTAATTGATCTGAATTGATATATTTGAATTGATAGATTTAATTTGATTGATTTGATTTGATTTGATTTGATTCTTGATCGATTGATTGAGCTAATACTATTTGCTTTTTATAATTTTCCTAACAATAGAATGTCCAGGCATAACTCAACCCTGTTGCGTTATGTTACACATTATTTATTAAATCAATCCCTGTTTGAATTATTAAAAATTGAAATAATAATAATAATAATTATATTCAGTTATATAATATAATATATAATATCAGTCTGATGTTTATATATTATAGTAACCTAAACATACATTAATATTATATATATTATTATAAATATTAATATACTATATATATAATATACCAAAATATTAGATAAATCTCATAATAATAATCTATAATATTAGATATGTACCCAACACCCTTCTAACCTTTGTACTATAAAAAATCAAGCAACATCAACTTCTAGATGAATATTTTTCAAATACATAAAAAGAAATTTTAAACATATAGAATTTAAACTTTTTAAAAACCTTAACATGATATTATAATATAATATAATATTAACATATTATAATATATTATAGTATATAATAATTATATAACTCAATCTAAGCTATAATTTTTCATATATATAATATTATAACTAATATATTATATAGCACATATAAATATATATATATAATTTATAATATATATATAATAATATACCTACTTATTAACTACTTATTAGATACAATATATTACCAAATTATACATATAGACGGTTAAGAATATATAGTATTATTAATACACCATATATTTAGTTAATATATAACGAATATTAATATAAGATATTCTCGGAATATATATATAGAAGTACTAATAATATTATTTGTTATATAATTCAGTTACATAATATAATATTATATATAATATATATATACTAGGCATATTTTAAGTATATAGATGTTATATGTCACGTTCCTTCTATCTATAAAAACAGAAGTCGAACGCCGCGAAAGTAATAGCTATGGATAAATTTAAATATACTCTTATCTCATATAGAATAATAATGTCTACTATAATAAATACCCTCCAAAGGTGGATGTGTACTAGCAATGACTGACCGAGAAAAACCACAACAGACAAACGACTCGAAATTTTCACCGGACATTATCCTCTCCAGTATGTTTATGACTGATTAATGGTAGTATCACCCCGGTGGTGAATATAAACGTAACAATATTTGCCATTATCAGAATACTACTACTCTGAAGAACCAGTGATGAACATATATTTAGACAGTAATGGAAAATGATATAGAGTATGTACCAAAAAAGACAAAAAGGTGTCTACAACTTTAGATAAGAGCGCCACCCAGTTAAAAATACAGATGACCAATACAGAATCAATTTTTATGTAGTGTAACATGAGAAATCCCAAATAATCTTTGCCAATCTGTCCTACTGCCGAGTCAAAGCGAAAACTATATAGTAAAAGATGTTGCATGTGAGGGCTACCTTTTATTGCTAGTCGACGCGGATTTTAATAACTAGAACCTTCTTCTTAATAGAAAAAAAACATTGTGCGTAGCCGCAACTTCTAAAAACTGTCAAAAATCTGTGAACAGAATTAATAATTTAGCTCATATATAAGGAGTCCGATTAACTTATATGAGATAATGCTATTGTATATATGTTTACGAGAAATGACCTTATCTGATAATTCTACAAATCAAAACGACGAAAACGTTTTATAAAGATTAAACTCTCTGCGTTCAGCGCGTACTAAGAATTGTACCAATCAAAGAGACCGCGACGAAAAAGTTTGAGACACCTCTAAATTAAAGATTTATATTTATTAAAATGATAAAACCAAAATCTGCGTTTTTTGTAGTGAGTATCCTCCCTATCTTTACGTTATAATATACCTTACTTCATAATCGTTATGTATCTTAGAGCTTCCATTATCAAAATTAGTTTACAAGTGTACTGTCATATACCTACTCACGTCAAATTGAAGGTTTTCTCCTGATAATGCACCTACAAATGCAAAAATAGCATAATGATCAATATAGTCACAACATGTTATTATCCTTCATACCACATTATAGTACCATAATATCAAACCTCATAAATTTATTTATTTCTTATAATATACGTCCTTGAATTATCAAAGTCAGAAGAAAGCAAGTATTATATACAGATTGGAAAAATAATTTAGATATAAGATTGAGTTAAAGATATTTAATTATATTATAACAATTTCAACATGATTAGTGAGATGTCTTTTACTAGATATTCAAATATTATTCTGACGTCCCCGAATAATGTAATATGATATCGTATGTAGTCAGAGATCCATAAACTTCATTCTATTATGCTATTTATATTCCTAGATATTACATAATGAAAACTGCAACATATTCAACCATTATCTAAACTAAATATATAGATAGGAGTACTAGAATAGTCATATATAAATACCCCCATGACAAATATCCGGAGGGAGTTTTTTAAAATATATAATTACTTTAATATTTAAGTCGATATAACATGAAAATTTAGTTATACTATATTAATATATATAATATTAAATTATTAATATTAAATATTATATAAATATATATTTAATTTTAATTGTAATATTATATTGATTATTATATTATTATATTGATATTTCAATTATTATGTAATATATATATAATTATGATATATAATTATATTAATAATTAATAAATTGATTATATATTATTATTATTAATATAATTACTTTATTTATTATATAATTATAATATTATTATTATTTATTAGTATTATAATTATTATAGTATTAGATAATATTATATTATATAGTATATTATGTTATTATTATTTATATAATATATTTAATTAATTTATAATTATTTTTTAATGTTATATTAATATTAATTTCTATTACGTTTTCTAATTACCGTTAATCTTTATATTATAAGTATTATAGTATATATATATATTATATATATTTCAACCAGGTATATATATATATAATTTATACTATATATATAAATATAATAGGTATAAATATATAATAATTTAATATTATTTTATATTAATATATATTAATTTAATATATATATTTAATATCATATATATAAATAAATTTAATGTTACTATATATAATTAAGTTATTTAATTACGTATAATTATATTTAATTACATTACTATTATATTATATTATATATATCTAAATATTATTGTTATATATATAGTTTTATTTAAAATTATATATAGTTAATATTCTATATTATATCAATAGAAGTGGACAATATTTGTATATCGTTTAAATTATTTAAACTATTAATATATAATTTATAATGTAATATTTATATATCATATAATTTATAATTATATTAATTAATATATATAATTATTTAATTATATATTATATTTATTATTATTATTATATTTATATTATATAATATTATTCATTATTTAAATATTATTTAATTATTATTTAAATTTATTAATTATATATATTATTATATAATATTATTATTATAATATTATTTATATATTATTATTATGATTATATTATTAATAATTTAATTATTATTATATTATATTTAAGTTAATTATTTAATATTATATATATATAATATAATTATAGCTTAATATATTGTTTCCTATTTTCATTTATATAATCATTATTATTTTATTGCTTTCAATTATAATTAATTTAATTAATACTTTATTATTATTACTGTCATCATATTATTTTAATTATATTATTTATAATATAAGTAATTATTATATTATTATATAATTAATTAATATTATATATTCATGATTATTATTATAATATTAATTAATAATTTAAATTAAATATCACACTCTCAGAGATGTCCCGGTCCGTATATATGGATTCCACTAATTATAATTTTAATTGTAATGCACAATATTAATCATCAAACTGAATTATAGTAGAAAAGTTTTTATATGATTTATGTCACATGATTAAGAATAATTTGGTTTATATTAAATTATATGTATTCCGTCACTAAATATAATTTATTTATTATTATTGTGATAATATAAATAAATTATATAATTATTAATTTAAACTAAATTATTGTGAGCTCAATGGATCTGAAAACGTACCCAACCTAGTTATGACCCTTTTCCTCATCTATTTAATATTAGATAATATTTTTGATTTAAATCATATAAATAGTAATAATACTAATAACCATGCTAACCGTTTTTAGAGAGTAGATAAAATAAATATATATATTTTGATTTGATTTATTGATATATATATATATCTATATATATATTATATATATATTAATATTGATTATATATTAATATGTATGAGGAACAAATTATTTAGAATAAAAAATATTTATAATTTTTATTATTAGAAACTTAAATCGAACGAAATTCATAATATACCCATAAGTATTATTATAATACATAAAGTACTTCATATATCTTTATATTAAAGTCAGCTAACCCAAAATCCCCCATAAGTTTATTAATATAAAAATGATATATATATTTAGTAATAATATTCTAATAATAGAGTCACAATAAGTAAAAGGACCTCCGCATTATTACTTGATATAGTATACTCCAACTCACACAGACATTCTCAGCTAAAAACTATATTTGAAAATAAAAACCTACTGAGTTCTAGCCCCAAGTCAAATATATTACTACATAGAATACCCTAGAAGGAGTCTGATTCAACGAGTGATATGGTATATAGACTCTCCCGTTGGAGATAATGATATAATCAAATAGGTGAGGTTCCAAATATCAGTTTTGAAAATTATAAATAGTCTTAGTAACAGATGATGCAGGACTATTGTGTCGAATGAGTTTGACCGAGCTCCGGAATTTTCCGCACCTCAGTGCACCGCGCCGCAGTTGGTGCGTCGGCCAATCCTAATTTAACGCTAAATAAGTTGAACCTAATGAAGTAAAACGCAGGTAAAAAAAAACTATAAACCTATGTAGAAAAAACTTTTCATCTTATTTTAAGATAGATGAAACAATAACAAAAATAAAACAATGGATGTCATTAGTATAAATGAACTGTATAATGTCCTCTTTCCATGAGCTTTTTAAACGCCTCTCAAACGCCAATTGATAAGATCATTGTGTAACATACATTTATTCATCATTACGAGTGCTTCAAACTTTCATACAAATGGAACATTATACTACTCATCGACCTATTTAATTGGCGCTAGAGAGGCGTTTCTAACTCCGCGATTTGAGATCTTGTATAGAAGCTTCTCTACAGTGAGAAATATTTAAAAATAACCCTGTCACCCCCTCATTTTTTTTATAATTTTCAATATAAATTGGTTATTTTAACCTTTACATTCAAACGACATTGATACCAAATATAATAATAATAATTAAATTTGTTCTTAATTACCAGTGACGCAATTTTCAACAGTAGATCTTACAAGACCCTTGGTTTAATCCATTAATTCTTTATTTTATAAAAAAATGACTATCCTGACCATTCTATTTGCCGATAAACCAATTAAATTATTAAAAAATTACTATAAATAATAATATTATAAATCTTTAAAATATAATAACTATAATAATATACTACAAAAAAATTCCTTAAAATTAAATGAAAAAAACTATAATTATAAATATTCAACCGAAATTTTTTGGTACTGAATTATTTTACACAATGTAATTCATATACTATCCATAATATATTGAATATATTAGTATTAAATTATAATAAAATGGCATATAATTTAATATCAGTACTAATTCTACAATATTGATTGCTTTACAGAAAATCTCACAAAAATTCTTTTAGCATACTGACTTTATTATCATTTTTTCTTAAATATTGAATAATTAAAGGCTAATTGGAGACTAGCGGAATGAAGAGGTGATGCACACAGTTAAAAGTAAAAAATATTTTCTATACCACACGTAAAGAATTAATTATTCCATGTAAATTAACTTATAATAATTATAAAGTTGCTAAATTATCACCTGTGTAAATTAATGAGAGCTTAATATTAGAAATTAATATAACCAATAAATAGTTAATACGATAATTTATCTTATAATAATATCGAAAATTGTAGTCAAACTCAAAAAATAAATGAATGGTACGATGGTGATAGGAATGCCTATATTAAAACCATAATCGAAAACATGAAATAATTACTCATTTATATATTTATAAAGTTGAAAAGATATAAGTTATGATAATATATGCAAAAAAAAAAGAAATAGCTATATTAAAAATTTATAATTTTTCATTTACCTCGAGAATCGAATAATTAACTTAACAATCAATCAAATTATGTTTTGATGGGTCAATATATTTTTATATTGACTCAAATAATATAAAAATAAAAACCATCTTATAATTATAAATTATATATTATAATCTAATAATATATATAAATATATATACCTGATAAATCCGACTGGAGATACACTTCAACTATAACACATAATAAAGCAATCTAATTTCACAATTATGTACTATTGACATAAACAAAAGTTATAATATACTATAAGTAATCGTGTTCGTCATTATAATGATAACTACAGAATAAAATAATAACTCAAGTAGCATAAGATCTTCAAATAAAATGAGACTAATAATACATAGAAGTGGATGACAACAAAAGAATATCCCTAATGTGATATGTTAATGATTAGTAAAATGAGTAATTTAATATAGGGAATAAGTATGTATTTTATATAGTTTGTATAAGTATAATATATAATTCTAAATATAAAATCATAAACTATTGAGAAAGCATTATAAATTAAGTATAAAAATATAAAAACAAAAAATTTATTAGAAAGAAGTATGTAAAATTGAAATGAGGATAATTTGAAAGAGATCATTAAATAAGTGATCTCCTGACTAGACTTAAATATTACATCTACTTGTATAGTAGTAGATTAGTGAATAAGATTTAATGATAATTCGAAAATAAAGATAGGTATAATGTACCTTGTGTTTATGAAATCTATTAATCACGAAGGAAACTATCGAACATCTTATTAAATAGTATATAATATATATAATAGGAAAGTTTGACTCATAAACACTAGATCGACTAGATATATACAGTCAGATGACATCAATTATTATATTGTAAAAGATTTGTGAACCTCAAGTATTACATATATAAGAGATTGATTATACTTTAATATCGTTATAAGAATAACTGCTACAATTAATGATGATTTTGTTTAGAATTTAATAATAAACAATAGATAATAATAAGAAAACAATGTAGTAGTTGTGGAAAGTTTAATTATGTATTTAAAAATATGTGGTGTTTATTATAAACTTGCTAAATGGGAAAGTAATACATTAGGTGAATTATAAGAAGGGTATCCAATGCAGGGAATGCCGATAAATTTCATTACATGAATAAAGTATTATAGAGTAACATCACTTGATTGCATATTGTATTTATAAAGGGCGATTAAATAAAGATTGTATAATTATTTTTTCGAGAAACGAGTAAAACACATAGTTTTATAACAATAGTTATTAGAGGGATATATGGATAATATGCAATAGAAAATTTTTAACGGATGAGCAGGTTGATTATTCTTCTTGGAATAAACTATTCCTATCAGAACAAATATATAAAGGTTAGTGAGTATTTTTAGCGGGAATCCATAATTAGACTTTCCTTCCCATTTTTACCTAGATTTATTTCATGATTAAATGGGATGTATAAAAATTAAATAAGAAAATTAGTCCCAAAGTAATGTTATTTATTAGTGGGCTTGCGATAAATAAATTAGCAAGCCCACAAATAACTTTAACTTGTGGACTAATTTCCTTTGTTATATCTTCCTTTAAATCGTAACTGTAATAATATCGAAGCGTTTATCGTATGAATGAATTTTAGGTATTATTTCGTTGCATTTAAATTTTAAGCAGCACAAGTTTTCGTTTATGTCATTACGTACTTGTGAATTCTTCACACATCTAGGATATGAGAGTTTCTTGGGTTTTAAA
>JABUQX010034447.1:0-25000 GCA_015478945.1 Trachelipus rathkii | reverse complement strand
TTCTTAAATATTGTAATCAGTCACACTCAACAACCTCCTTTGCCAAACCATTCCAAAAATTATATCAAGATTTCATGGCTTCTTAATTTTCTTACTGTGCCCTTGGTCTCCCATCCTTGGTCAACTATAAAGAATTTATTGGTCTCTGTATTATCAATAGGTGTAAATATTTTGTAGACTTGTCATATTCCCCTCTGAGAAATCACCTTTTGACAGAAAATATCCAAACTCCTTCAGCTTCTCATAGCTTTTACTCTCAAACCCAGAAATCATCCTTGTTGCTCTACATAGAACTCTCTCTAGCATATCTAGGTCCTATGTCTTTTCCTTAAATAAGGAGCCCAAACTTTTGATGTGTCAAATTTTAGATCGATATTAGGCCTTTGAGTACTCAGCAATTATGGGATGAGAAAACCGGGTGCTTTAGAAACTACGCTTGAAGCGTTCTTTCTTGGGGACGTGGATGGCTTAGTGGATAAAGCGTCCGGTTACTGTTAACTCAGCCAACCGCGAGTTCCAAGTGTTCGAATCCCGCTGATGAAGAGTAAAATCTTCTGTGACTCATTCATTTCATTTATAGGCCTAATATAGCAATTATACAGTTTACTTATAACTTCTTTTCTCTTTTAAACAATATTGCAATTTATTATACCCAGCAGTAATAGTTGAGTTCAACAGATTCTAAAAAAATCGATATTTTAAAAATCACAGGATATACTCTAAAAAAAATAATAATGAAGAATAAAAAAAACTAAACATGGCAGTCTCTTTAGGAAAAAAGTTACAGCCTCTCAAAGTTGTTAAAAATCCCATAGGATTTTATAATTTTTTTTTTTTTTAAAATAAGATATACTCTAAAAAAAATAATAATGAAGCTTAAAAAATAAATAAAATGATTTAAGTCTTTAGGAAAAAAAAGTTATACCCTCTCAAAGTTAAAAATTTTCCCATAGGCTTTCTTATTAAAAAAATTAGTAGGCCTCATGCTCATTTTAGGGCCATCCTAATTCAGGTATACATAGATTTTCTCTGTGTATACATAACAAAACATATCATAAGCTGAACTAGAGGGCCTGAAATGAAACCTAACTTGGATGGATCAAAAATGAAAAGTCTATGGGGTGTTTTTTTAAACAATTTGAGAGGCTTGTAACTTTTTTTCCTAGAGACCGCCACATTTGTTTTTTTTTTTTTTTTGTTCTTCATTATTATTTTTTTAGAGTATATCCCGTGATTTTTTATAAAAATTGGGGGTGAAGCGCTGAAGCCCCTCCGCTCTATTATTACCGATATTTTTTTTAAAATCAATCGATGTTTTGATATTCTTAGAAGCAACTCTGCCAAATGTTATTAATAAAAAAATTGTCAAATTTACTATTTTTATAAGCAACATTATCGTTGTTTTTCAATATATTCATTTCTTTAACTTTTGTTAAATCAGTATGATAAATTTGGTTAAGTAGACACAGATTTACTGTGTATAATCAACAAAACTTATCCTAACCTAAACTTATTGGGTCCTAAAATAAATTTAAACAAAAAAAAAATTGGGGTAGATTGATTAAATTTATATTTGAGAGAGGTTGGGAACCACTGTTTTAATACCTTTATATGGGTTTGAAAGATATATAAAAAAAACTGATTATCAGAAGAAAAAAATATTGATATTTCATCAGAATCTGTTGAACTCAACTTCTACCTACCTAGCTTCTTATTAGCTTTATTCCTTGCTTCCAAACGCTGATTAGCTACTTTCAAATAACTGCTTATAATCATCTAAATCTTTTTCTTGGTCCACAGATTCTAGCCAATCCCAATTCATATCCTAGTTTATTAGAAACTTTTATATTTGTTACCTAGGTGAATAGAACTAATACTTTTTTTCTATTAAAATATATTGACACTTAATCTCCCACCCAAGATAGTTTATTTCAAGATCCCTTTAATCTATACTCCATACTATTTACCTACTGAGGGTAGTCCACTTTGGTATCATTCTGCAAACTATAGAAACCTTACATTTAAGTTCCCTGGTCTAAATCATTTATATAGGCCCTATATGAGGAACAATAATGGCCCAGTCTGAACCCTGTGGGACACCACTCTCACTATTTCTTCTTTGTTTTTATATATTTTTTTTGTTTCTTTTTTTTTTCTTTTTTTATGGGATGACTATTGCCATTATAGTTATATATTGACTTATTTATTCTCTTTCTATATTCACTTTTAATCCAACTATGGTTTTCCATGTACTCACTCCACTTATTAACATTGCAATAACTTCTTTCATGCACAGCCTTATGTGGGGAACCTTATCATAATTGCTTTGCTGAAGTCTAACATATATAATATTCAACTGGAGTCTCCTTGGTCATTATGCAGTCCAAGTATTATGTATTCCAATATTAATTGCTAAAAGGTTTGTTCTGACGACCTGAGCCTTTTCTAAAACCATGCCTTTAGCAGAGTCTATTTGATGTATTATTCATTAATCTTTTCTTCAAAATCTTTTCATAGTTATAATATTTTCAAGACATTCCTTATACATTATTCTTTGGAATATTGGATGATGACAGGGGAATAAGGCGTTCCACACTGGGCCTATTCGGAGAACAATATGTCCCAGTCAACCCACTACCAACATGTTCATGCAGAATCCACAAGCACCCTAGTGTGTCTTTGGGTCGAAATTGTTTTGGTGGTACATACCAAAACTCACACACAATATATATGGTTCTTTTAGTCTAATACTTGAGAAAGATATACACGAGGTCACTATATATTATGGAAAATGTTGAATAGCATTTTGAGTTAACTGCTGGCAAACCACCACCATGCATTAATTAACTTGAGTTAAGTGGATCACACAATTTGTGCCATTTTACGCTTTAACTATTTATATGGGCCCTCATCTATTTCGTGAATAACCCGTATTTACTTATAAAAAAACAACCGCAACTGGTCAAATATGGTCTTTTGTCAATAATATTCTTTATATGTTTATACCTCAAATTTAAATCCCAATCACATCACTTATACGAAAGTCTAACCTTTCTTAGAAATGTTGCCCCAAAATACGAGTTATTTCAACTCAACAACCTTCTAGGCTCAGTACGCAATTCACAATATAATTATGTAAAAGAGAATCGAGATCTCAAATGTAACTAACTTGAAATGTGTTAAGCATGGCTTCTTTCTTCATCTTATAGACAATGGCACTGCTTTTTGGTCCTAACCTTTCAATTCTGATTTTGCCAGGTAACTAGTTTTTGTTAGGTACCTCCCTAATCCTTTTCCTGTTCTTTTATTTTCTATATATATATCTTCTAGTGTCTTGTTTCTTATTTACTTCTTTACTTTGTAGGTTTTTAGAATGTTTTCTCCCTTAAGAAGGCTATTGCTTTTTTGTTAGGTCCAAAAGCTAGTATTTTCTTAGATTTCGTTTATTTCTTCTTAAATATTTTAAATCCTTACTTTTCAAAAATTAGACACCATGGGTCCTTCACTCTGTCTCATTTTAAAATTTCTCCTATTCGGTAAATGAAAAATTCTTATTTAATAGTGCCTGTATTAACAATTAGTATGTGATAATATTATTTTTGTATAAAAGAACTTGTATCATGTCCTTTCCTGAGAAATCAGCATCTGTGTCTGACAGTGATATAACATATCCTTAAAACTTTTCCGTTCTAGCCTTTCGTCCTTCATTGAGTCTCTTACCACACTCAAAAATCTCCAAGCAATAGTTTTAGATGCTCCTCTGTTTGCTAGACATATCCTGTCCTGCTACTGCTTTTTGCGGGTAGAGTCCTAACTAGCATTTTAACTCCAACTGTCTTAGAGTGAATTTCTCTCCTTTATATACAGTTTCTTACTTATATTAAACTTTCTAAGTAACGTTTTATCACATACTCAAGCTCATTATTTACTAACTTCACGAAGAATGTTATAGACAAGAAGGACGGTCTTTTAATTATCTAACTTGCGCTTATTTGATTTCATCTAGCCACATCATAATCTTGCCTTATTTTATACATTTATAACTCATTTACAATTTCTTATAAATATAGGCACAATACAATAGTGCTCTTTTTCCAGTCGTCTGATACTTACACCTTATATGTTATAAGTTGCTTAATAATTATCTACCCATTAACTAGGTAAGTATCTTGCAATTGTGAGACTGAGCATTAAAACTAGTCTATTGGCCATCGTTTAATCCTGTTATTGGGTTAGATATACGCTTATGATAAAGATTAAATTCAGGAATTAGCAAAAGGCTTTTGTAAACTTGTCCGTATCAAGTTGTAAACAAACAAATCTGGATATCATGGACGAAACAATCTTATCTTTCACATAATAATACTCCATCTATATATTTGACCTTCTCAGAATTTGGTTCCCTAAATTGCGGTTTTTCTCTTCAAGTTCAGCGAAGAAAATTAAAGGGCAAGTCTGAGTCAGTTAATTTTCGCAAATAGGCTTTTAAGCTAAACTTTCCGTATTAAAACTACGGTCAACACACATATGTTCAGTGGGTTTTTCCAGTCATCTGGGATCCATTCTAGTGTCAGCCAAGCTATGATTGTAGATATGCGGTTAAAATATCAATGTACTGGGTACCTATTGCATGGCTGGTACTGTAACCCTCTTCTCTTTTTAGATTCTTATCAAATATAATAGTTTCCCTTGTCTTAGGACGTGCTAGCTTTTTTTGAGCTTTGTTCATTTAGTATGGAGGGTCCAGATAAAAGACTATGTAAATTATCTTTAACTAATTTATTCTATTGAATTTCTCGATCAGTTTTATTTATTACATTGTCTTACTTTAAATTCTACTATTATCCAGAATCTTCTCTTCCTCAGTTAATTATCATTAATGTAAAGGAGAGGTAAGGATCTTTCCTCTCCATAAGCGAAATGGAAAATTTTTGTTGGTGAGGGGAAATCCCTATTGAAGAGGCAATTATGATCGAGTTTTGTTTTCCCCTATTCTTTACTGGTTTTTTCCTGCGCAAAATAGAACGACTAAGAAGGGAAAGAAGAGCGCGATGAGGAATCAACCTAACTTCTATTTCTCCTGTCCATATTAGTTTAGTAAGGTACGTTCTGGTTAAACATTTATATGCATATTTGTTGTATAGTTTTCCATTTGCTATTTTATGTCTTCTAAGTTTTCCACTTTATTCCTTTGCCTTGGATCGGATGGTAAAAACCTCCTGTTGATATATTTTGACTCTTTTTTTCGAGTGGAAGAGCTCCACATTGATAAGGGAAGTTTGAGGGTGTGAAAAGCAGATAAGTTAGATTCCCGTTTTTGTCTATTTAAGTGTAATAGCGGATCCCGTCTATACAAAATGAAGGAGAAAGCCCTTATACATTTGATAGTTTTTTTTTAATCTGTTGTTCTACATGTATAGTTAACTTGAGTCCTGAAGGCTCTAATTACACCATAGCTTTAGATATACATAAAAATGAATTTCTTGCCAAAATTTCAAGTAGCCAAAATAATTGTCAGGCAACTTGACATTTCTTGTCATTTTGAAGATAATTTAACAGAGGTGAAATCTTTTCTTAATGAGGTTAAGGCATTATGACCTTAAGTCTTATGGTTTAGATTTCCTTGCCCTGATACTGGCAGGTTTTAAAAATGGTTTTCAATCGTATTTTAATCAAAACTTCGAGGTTGTCATTTATTAAATAGATAAACTCTAACAAATTAACCCTGTATAATGCGTGTTTGAGAATTCGTCTAACCTTATTGAAACGCTTGGAGCTGATGCAGAGGACAAGCCAAGCATGAAAGTAATAACTCTAGGAATAGTAAATTTGGCAGACACAAGGTAAATTATTAAATGACCATAATAATAGTTAATCAATGAAAATAATTTAACAATAATAAACATGCTAATGGTGGTCAAAACAAGGGCATAAGTAATAATGAAAAAGAACTCCACCCCCATGGTTCTAAAGGTTATCCTTGAAACTTTAAGACTTACCAAAGTCTGCAATCTAATGCTCCTTTTTAGAAGCAAAGAAGCTATTCAGCTTCCCGTGTAATTTTGCAGCAATGGCAGTCTAGCATGAATAAATGTCATCTTACAAAGACATTGGAAATCTAGGCTAGAACGCGTGACCAGCTGCATATGTTAAGTTTGCTTGAGTGCAAGCATGCTACAGAAGAATGTCCGGGTAATCAAGGGGCTTTTATTACGCTTGCATGTATTGTAAACTTTTACTCATATTTCTGCTTTATGTAAACAGGGGCATTCTAATAATTCTAGCAAGTCAAACCTGTCCTATCTTGCATATTTTAATAAGGGTGAACAAAACTATTTCCTCCCATTTATAGAAATCACTTTGCACCAAAGGGGTAAGCAGTGCCGTTTGCCAGCTCTTTTAGACTCTGGGTCGGAACGAAGTTATGTTAGTTCTATGATTGCAGGGCAGCTATTAGACTTGAAACTTTGTATAGCATTAGCTATGACATACATAGTTTTATTTCATCGAAAGAAAAAACTTTCTTTCTTAGCTCTTTAATTGATTTGCCTGGCAGAAACCAGTTTCCTTTTGCTTTGCTCATAGATGAGTCCTTTGATATTAAGTTTGAAGTACCTGGTTTAAAAATGGCTTTAGAGAATATAAATAAACTTGGGTACAATGTAGTTCTTTGAGTGATGGGCATGGTTGTGTAGATTTTGTAGAGTTGCATGCTTTAATTGGTATAGATTTGTTAAAATATTTGCCACCTTTTCATTTGAGAGATGCATGAATGGAGCTTGTTTTAAGATGGGTCAGCATATTGTATCATTTGGTGATATTAAAAATTTTCTATACCCTGACCAAATTGATAAACTGAATGTGCCTTCTAATAAAATTGGAGGCCCTTCGTCTCATGAAAATCATTTCTATTTTTCCTATTATTTTCTAAATCATCTTCTCTAATACTACCCTTGAATATTTAAGAAGAAAATATAGGGTCCACACCCATAGTAACCAAAACAACCCCAAATCATCACACTGGGAGGGTGTTTCATTGTCTTATTCATGTATTTAGGGCCCACTCTATTTGAGTCAATAGGCCTCCGAACCCTTTTTGGGCAACTTCTGAAGGTCAAAAATATTGATTCATCACTAAATAAGACTTTCTTCCAGTCTTCAACAGTCCAATGTTTATTTTTTGCCAAATGAGACGTTTTTTAAGCATCTTTTCATTAATGAATGGTTTCTTAGCTGCATGGTAGGATGGTAATCCGAGTTCTTTTTGGACAGCTTCTGAATAGTTTGTTCAGACACATCAGATAACAAATTAATCATATATTTCACTTTTCACTGTTATTGTTATTGAAAACTAAACGTCTCATAAACTTGTATGTTTGCAATTGTTTTTCTCTGCATGCCACTTCATTTTTTGATGACAGGTGTGATACTGCCCTTTGCTTTAGATATCCATAAATTTACTGTACTTTGGAATATGTTCAACTGCTTTGCTATTTCCCTCTGTGATTTGCCACATGTATGTATAGCAACTATGGCACTTTGAGATTCACACATGTAACATACCTGTACATACATAAGTAGGCATGTACATATGTACCATATGTGTACTATATACATACAGTATAAATTCTCTTGTGGTTTGATTTCTCTCTGATACCCGCATAAACTAAAAAACAATAGACTCTTTTGAGCTATGTAGTTTGTCAATGTGAGATTGTACACAGCACACCCTAACCTGCCAATTGTCTTAAAAATGAGATTGACAAAGTTTCAGCTCCATTGAATATTGTTAACCCCTAGCCTCATTGAGGTCAAAGTTTTGAAAAATACAAATTTTTGCAAAAAATCTGTTTTTTCTTCATATAAAGAAAACTATTCATCCTAGAAAACTAATTCTTCTTATTTCATAGGGAATATTATTGTCTTGAAGTTTCACTTTCACTCATTGTCTACAGCATCAGCGAGCATGAGTTGAAGGCAGAATGACTAAAGATTATTTTAATGTGGCCAATTAAAAAAAATCTTGTCATTCTGCCTTCAACTCATGCTCATTGATGCTGTAGAAGACAATGGTGAGAGTGAAACTTTTAAGGCAACAACATTTCTAATAAAATAAAACAAGAATTTTCATTTTATGAAGGAGAAACACGATTTTTTGCAAAAAGGTGTTTTTCCTTTTCCTCTTTCCTTCCTTTTTGTCCTAGAAACCTGATTCTTGTCTTATTTGATATTATATATTGTTGCCCTGAAGTTTTACTCACCTTCGTTTTCAACAGCATCAACGAGCCTGAGTTGAAGGCAGAAAGACTAGATTATTTTAATGTGGCCAATTAAATAAATCTTTTCTTTCTGCCTTGAACTCATGCTTGTTGATGCTGTTGAAGATGAAAATGAGAGTGAAACTTCAAGGCAACAATATTTAATATATGATAAGACAAGAATCAGGTTTCTAGGACAAAAAATTTAAATTTTATGAGGGAGGAACTGCAATTTTTTACAAAAAAAAAAAAAAAAAGTTTTTCCTTCATAAAATAACTATTCGTCCTAGAAACCTGATTCTTGTCTTATTTTACATTAAATATTGTTGCCTTGAAGTTTCACTCTCACCTTCATCTTCTACAGCATTAATGAGCTTGAGTTCATGAAAGAAAGACTAAGATTTTTTTAATTGGTTGTCTCTTATCAAATCACTGGCAGTACATTGCCATCTAATTGTCAAGTCTTATGAAGTTTTTTTTTTATATGTGCCAAGTGAAATTGAATACCAGAGAAGCTGCAATATAGGAAGTTCTAATTTTTTTGGGGAGAAAGCTAAGATACCAATCAAACACTTTATAGATTGTGTGGCAAAGCTTGAAAAAAACTATGGAGAGTGGAAGAAACTTCAAAAATAAAAAACACTACCAGATCTGCAGGCACAACTTGCAATCAAAGAGTAGAAGCTTTCAAGCAACTCTGGATGAGCTAGTTGATGTTGCTCATCAGGATGCACTGAAGAATACTACTGAAGAAGACAGGCAGTTTTTGTTACTCTAGAGAGAAAAAGGACATCCTGGCTGCATGGGAGACGTTATAAGGGAGAGTGTTGCATGTGTATTATTTAGTAAAACGAATTAGGTTTTTCCCAGGGGAATTTTACGTTAACTTTGGTTAACCTGATAAACTATAACTAGCTAAGACTCCTTTGTTACCTGTACACTAATTCTAAATTGTGAGACTACAATGTAGCCTATAAATAAAATATGATTTTTTATTTACAGTACCTTTATATCTCTGTCAGAGCAATCAGTCTTTAGACTACAGGGAGGTAGGATGGATGTTGTTCACTGGGATGCGAAATTGCT
The DNA here is from genome assembly GCA_015478945.1 of Trachelipus rathkii. Lineage (NCBI taxonomy): Eukaryota > Metazoa > Arthropoda > Malacostraca > Isopoda > Trachelipodidae > Trachelipus > Trachelipus rathkii. Next base: position 15,656 of record JABUQX010034447.1, on the reverse strand, counting down.
TCCAGATATTTTCAGTAAATAAAATCTAGAGGGTAGCAGTTTTGATTAGTTGTGGGGATGAAGAGTAGTTGATAAGAGTTCCTAAGCTTGAAGATAGTATGGGAATTTTCAGGCAAAATCTGCATTTTCAGCATTTGGGAAAATCCAGGCATTGTGTTTTGATACCACTACAGTAAATACTGGCTGCTTCAGGGAAGCCTGCATTCTGCTAGAGCAATTATTAGAGAAAAATCTTCTGTATTTATCATGTCACCACCATATTTTAGAAGTTATTTTAAAAGCAGTTTTTTTTTATTGTAAAATGGACACAACCACTGACCCTCAGCCATATATTTTTGAAATATTTTAGACTGGGTGATGTAAGCTAGACAAGACAAAATACAAAACCAGTATTGAAGATAAAAATATTAGAAATAAAATACGTAATTCAGACCAAATTTCAAGCTTTCTTATTGAACAATTAAAAAATCAACAGCCCAGGGATGATTATAAAGAACTTATCCAACTTTGTTTATATTTTTTAGATGTATTCCTCCAAAAGACATTTTATTTTTTTCAGAGTGCCTGGTGCTATTCATCAAGCTAGATCCATGGAAAAGGCTATTTATTCCTTCAAAATATATCTTTTAAGGGATCAATTTTCATTAACAGATTTAGAGAAAAAAGGTATTGAAGACATTTGTTTATTTATAATCAATATTTATGTAAAAGTGTGGTTCAAAAACAAAGTAAATGCGTAGTTCAACGCCCCAAACAAGACCTACAATTATTAAATTTGTTTGTTAACTACAGGAAAATTGATAAGGAGGTTGCAGACAAGGCACTGTCTAAAATGATAAACCACCTATAGCAAGTTGCATTTTCATTTTTTGATGGTACTTTGGAAAAAAATGTCAAAAAAAGCATGGCTCTAAAATTAACGTCTGAAGAAGAAAATGATAATGATAGGGATATAAAGCAACACTGTCTAAAGCAAGTGGATTATTTATTGGACAAAGAAGTTGATTTTTTTGTTTCTCCTCAAACTCTTAAATTTTTTAGAGAGATTTGAAATTGATACAGAATTTTTAACTGCTTGTCCTGATGTATGATGTGAAATTCAGCATTATTTAAAGCTAAGAAAATTCCCTGTAAATCTGTGTTTCCAAGGTTGTCAATGACACAGCCGAAAGGGGGGTAAAATTAATCCATGACTTCAATTCCTGTTTTCCAGACGAAAGATGAAGAACAACAGCAGTTTGTTACAATTTGTATCTGAATGTAGGAAGATTTTTCCTGACTCTTCAAAGCCCACCTTATGTAAGCCATTACCACCTTAATCTGATAATTGTAAATAATAATCACTATTTATCATTTCTTCCTTTATAATGTTTCCTTTTTTATAACACAACTTGGAATAATAAAATGCATTTGAACATTATTTGTTCTCATTTTTTATACCTTCTTTTTTTTCTTCTTTCTCTCCTAATTCTTCCATTTTCAATTTGGATTTTACTACAATTATTTTGAGAATAACTTTATTAACTAAACATTCTTTAATGTACAAAATGAAAAAGAAAAAAAAAAAACATGTAATTGAGTGTGGCAGGGTTTTTTGGCATTTGCATAGCCACTTTTGAGGAATCAGTTCATTATCTGGTCTTAGAAAATGCTGGATATCTTCAAATGTATAGAGTTTTAACAAAAATGGTAGTTCCATAGTAAAAAACTCAAGGCGAATAACATTCTCCTATGAAATGAAACGAATCCAAGTCTTCTAGGACAAATTGTTTTCATTTTATGAAGGAAAATTTTTTTTTTTTTGAAAAAAATTTGCAGCTTTCAAAATTTTTGACCTTAGATGAGCACAGGTTAATGTTATTTGCCAGGATTAAGCTGAAAAGTTTTGTAATCTCTTTTTTGATATTATATTATATATACATAATATATATATTATATATATACTAGTATACTATATATATATATATATATAATAGACTATATATTTATTAATTATATATAAAATATATATATATATATTTATATACTATATATAAAATTTAAAACTAACAAGGGAATTAAATGCTCATTTAGCAGGGTGGTTGGCAAATAGAGATAATTTTTGTTAATTATAGTTACTTTGTTTAAATTATTGTCTAGTAACATGATTATTAAGATTGATTTTCTTACTTTTTCTTTTTTAAATTGGAAGAAAATTTATACAAATAATATTTTATATGAGATGTTATCTTTTACCTGACATATTGAAGTCTGTAGAATACTCTTTTTAAAAATTGATATATTAAAATGTCTGTAAAAGTTTTAGCAAAAGATAAAATTGTCCAAGCGTATAACTTAATTAATCATTTGGAGCCGCTAAGTGTCTGCAATGTGTTTGGAGTACCTAAACTGAAGAGAAAAATAGAAGCCGAGATAAAGTTTTTAAATAAGGTAAGAACTATTTAAAATGAAAATATTTTGCTTTCTTTAAATTATTATTATTATTATTATTATTATTATTATTATTATTATTATTATTATTATTATTATTATTATTATGGACTGTATGCAAGTTTCAATATTTGTGGGTGCAGATATTTATTTCCAATATCTACAGATGCGAATAGTGGGTATTTTTAGGTATCAAGTCTTTAATTACAAGTAACTGAAATTTGGGTGAAAAATATATCATTAATTTATTAATATACTAGGAAATAGAGGAATCAAGATTAAATGAAGCAAATGTACTTCATCTCATTGTCAGTGTTACAACTTACAAGGATGCCAAAAATGGCACCAATCCCCCTCCCCCAACCATCACCCATATGAAAAAGGTTTTAAATTCATAGACTATATTAATTTCTGCATATGAGGAAATGCAATTAAAAATTTTATTTAATTTATTTTATATAAATTTTTTAATTTTTTATTATTTGTATTTATTTTCAAAAAAAATTTCCATTGTTTATTTTACATTTGTTATTTCTTAAAGGTTATTTTATTAATCTTAATTTTCTGTTACAAATTTTTTATTTATAGGCTTTTATTAATTTTAATTTTACTTTTTGTTTTTGCTTTTTTTTTTTTAAGTCAAGCCTAATAATGGTTGGTTGTACTTTAGAAGTAAAAGGTTCTGAGCTCTTTCAGTATCAGATTTGCTTCAGTTTTCATCCTAGATGAGGCCTACTTCACTGAAGATATGTTCACTAGCTATGTTTTTTGAATTATATATATATATATATACTAAGTAAGTTCTAGCGAGCTCAGCAAGGTAAGGAAAGGCCTCGGATTATGCCACCAAGCTAAAGGGTATTTTGATTCCTCAATCAATGATGGAGCTTCCTTTGACAACTCTGTATCCAGTTCTTCATCACTGCTTTAAGCTAAATGAATGTTCATTGATTCAGCAATGCTCCTGTTACCAGATTAAGGCATGTGTCTGAGATGGTGATATTTCTTAGAAGGTAATTTTTTAGCCTCTTGCTACCCCTACATCAGTTCAGCACAGAAGTTTCCTTAATTGATTCTAACTTTTAGTGATGTGTGTGTGATTCATGGAACTTATTTTTGTACCAGTTATGTAAACATCATTGTTTTAAGATTTTGAAATCTGTTCATCTCAAGCATTAGGGCAGGGGTTCCCAAAGTGGGTGCCGCGGCACCCTGGGGTGCCGCCAGCGTGTGCCAGGGGTGCCACACATTTTTTCAATTTTCTCTAAAATTTTGAAGTTAAGTAGTACTCAATTCTTTTACAATATGACAACACCATTTTATGCATCGTCTATACTCATCGGTCATTTTGTTTGCAATCACGTAGTGCGTCCTTGGTTCGAATTGCTCCGGGTTATTAACATTGCCAAAAAGATTCCAGTGGATTTTACGGTAACTTTGAATTATTTCTTATTAATAAGTAGGTGTATTCCAATTATCAATTAGCAAAGGTTATTAAATGAGCACTATTTTGTTCTGCAGAATTGCATGGACACTTGGCGAAAAAACTGGAGGCTTTGAAACGAAAGGTGGTGAACTTGTAGAAACTTCTGAAACGACTGATTCAAACAACCAGCATGGTTGTATGTTACGAATCAGTCGTTTCAGCACTCGCGGCAGCCTAAAAGCCCAATTGTTTACTGCCCAGTTCGCGAAAGGGCAAACTCACGTCCAAAGAGATTTAGAAAAAAAATTAGAAAACATGACTTTGTCATTACCTAGTACTTTTGTTTGGCTTTTATTCCGGTTGGGAACGAACAGGCACCAAAAGGGCAATGCGTTAACTGTCATAAGGTTGTTGCTAATGGCTGCCTAGTCCCATCCAAATTAAAATAGACATCAGAGAAGTGCAGCTACCACTGACACTGTTCTGTAGATGTTTATTAAATTCTATTAATTGCCAAGCTATAGACATAAGGCAAGTTCATAGTATGGTGAATGTAGAATTTATCCAAATGGAATTGAAAAGCGCAATTCCGGTTCCTAAAAAAGTCTGTTTAGGGCCTCCAGTCATTAAATATTGCTAAAATTGGACAGAACGAATTCAATGCGGAACATTCCTTGTCCTTGCCTGAAGGAGTTGTTAGTTGCATTTAGGGCCAGATATGGCCAAGAAGATTTGATACTTTGCAGCTATCAACTAACACTAGTTTTATGTCAAGCAAACTATCCACAATGTCAGTGTGTCTGAGAATTTTCTTATAGTTTCTAGAAAGTTTAATATATCTATTTTGCAGATTTAGCAAATTGGTAATAGATGTTTCCGCTGGTATAAGTGAAGTAAAAGAGTGGGACGAATTTATTTGTTCCTTATTCATTCACAAAAGAAAACTCCAAGATTTGAATCTAAGAAGGATTACGGTATATAAATTGACATGCAGACAAAGGAAAAGTGGTTTGGAATGGATATTATGTAATGATATTTGCAGTGATGGAGCGTCCGCAATGGTTGGAAAAACGGAAGGGAGCTGTGTCTTTGATGAAGCAAAGTGGGCAGAAAACCGCACCAGTCAGCAACTGGTCTACATCGACATTCCCTGGCAACAGGAAAGATTCCACAAGATTTAAAAGTCGTACTGTGTACTGGATGATGCTGTGAAGATAAGTAATCATGTTAAGAGCCGCCCGCTTCAAGCACGCATTTTAAAACTTTTACCCGAAGATATTTGGGTATGAGCGTCACTGTCACGCTCTTTCTGCACACATGTAAGATGCGGTGGCTTTCAACGGGGGAAATATTTATAGCCAGACTGTTTGAACTAAACGATCAATGGTGGTCACATTTAACAGAGGCAGTCGTTTATTCAAAAAATTAACTGATGTCGATTGGCCGCTTAAAATTGGGATGCCTTTCCAAAATATTCGAAAAACTAAATGAAACCACCACTCTCTTCAAGGGAAGGAGGAGCACAATTCGAAATATGAATACTTTCGAAAGATCTTTTATTATTTTTTTAAGGTGTGTTTAAGAGCAGAGAATTCTTCAACTTTCCTCCGGTTGCCAGAAATTTGTCAAACAAATGAATCATCTTCAACCAAACCTTCTCGAAATTATACTGCCCATTGGAAGGTTTGGAAAAAACCATTGTTCAGTATTTTCCCGATATTGATTATGAGGATGTCTACAGCGGGATGGGACTACCCGGTTATCGTGGCGATCCGAAACGGAACCTACCATGGGATGACAAATGAAGTTTTTCAAAATCTGCTGGACACACCAGTGAAGACAGCACTTTGACAACTCTTAATACTCACGAAGGGGCCAAAGAAGAGTTTCTGGGATGCAACTGTGATGAGCAGAAAACAATGCAGTTTCGGCAGAGATCGCATTAAAGAAGACTGTGCGTTTTAATTTTCAGCTTACTATGTGAGTCTTCATTCTCAACGTATGCTTAGCAAGTAAAAAAAACAGATTTAGAAGAAATTACGATTTTAGGCATAAATGAGTTGGCATAAATGACAAAACTTCCCTTAAACTTAAAGAAAATAATGAAAAATTCATTAAAACAGTTTCATTTATCACATTAAAGGTAAATGAGCATTAAATTTGCATTGTTTTTCTTGTTTTCCTAGGACCTAAGACTAAGTGGTCAACCAATTTAAGAGTAGGTGTGCGCGAAAGGTTTCTAGCACAACAAGGGTGCCGCGGTGAAAAAAGTTTGGGAACCCCTGCATTAGGGTTTCTGTCAATTTTGAAATTGCAAAATTAGTAACATTGTTTAGCACAACTTTTATGGTTGCAACCAGAGGTTTCACATCTGACAAACAAGAATTCGTGGGGCTAATATTTTTGGTTGCTTTCTCGAAAGACTTAAGACGAGCATTACAATTATTCAAACTAACTTGCATTATCATTAGCTATGAGAAATTTCCCTTTTGTGTTTTAAGTATAGGGAAAGATGGCGTCATTAATTTCAATCACTCTTTCATGGCTCATCTCCAATATGTTTGAATATCTTGCACAGACAGATGAAAGTTTGCTTATTTAATCTTTATTTTTTTTCAACACATTTTGAACTGCAGCTAATGAAATGGGTAGCTATAAATCTAAACTTAGCTAATAGTGAAATGCACATCTTGGAGTAATGATGCCAACTACCAGCTGATTCTGATGTATAAAACGGTCAACAATTTTCATTTCTGACAAAAAACTGTATTTTTTTATAATTGCTCCTGCATCTCACTACACAATGAAATTTGATTTATCCAGCACTACTTTAAATATGTTCCAAGATATTCACCAGTATGGCGCTCTGAAAGAATTTCTGCACACAACACAGAGCTCTGGCTCGACGTTTCCATCAATTGCATAACAGAACTACCCATTAAAAGGTACCATATTTAAATAAAAAATCAATATGCTCTGTTAAAAGCACAAGATATATAAAGAACATACTTCACATATATAATTGGATTATGAGCTCTCATACCTTAGTTATATAGTTATAGGTAATTCATGATATCCACTACCTGTATAAAATTAACATAAGTATCTGCGGATGTAGATGTTGAAAATAGTGGTTGGATGCGGATGCGAGTATCAAGTTCACATCAGATTATTATTATTATTATTATTATTATTATTATTATTATTATTATTATTATTATTATTATTATTATTATTATTATTATTATTATTATTATTGTTATTGTTATTGTTATTATTAAGCTATTAATCTTTTTATTTAACTTTCAGAGTTTAAGAAGCAATGATTTAAAAGAAGAGCACATACATTGTTCAAATATTGGGCAACTTGCTTCATTAGTTGAAGTAGCAACAACTATTCCAGGGGTATTAAAATTTATTCTCTTAATAATTGAATTGACTAATAGAAATATGTATATGTTTCCTAGTTTAACTTTGATAATGATACATAAGTAAAAATTCTTAAGCAATGATTGAAACTAAATAGATAATATTTCAGAAGTTGTTAATATAATATCAGTTTTCAATTGACCATTTCTTTTGATGCAATTTTTTTTCCTTTGAATTGGGCTACTTGCAATCAGAAAATTATTAAATATTGATTTATTAATAATGTGGTTTTTAGGTTACAGCTGTATTAAAAACATTTGATTTGGGAAATGGAGAAAAACTTATATTGATGTCCGCTCTCGCGCCGCACCGAAACAACTGCAAGTGGTATAAGGGTATTGTGATATATATATATACTATATTATTACTTATTATATATATGATATATTATATATATATATATATATATATATATATATGATAATATATAATATTATATATATATAATATGATAGTAGTATATATATGATATATATATATAATATATATATATTTAATATTATATATATATATATATATATATATATATATATATTATATATATAAAGATATATATATTATATATATATATATATATTATATAATAATATATAAATATATATATATATTCATATTACATATATCATATATATATAATAATATATATATATACTCGTCATCATCATCATCATCCACTTCTCTCTCCCAAGACTGGGGTAAGGTGCAATACATGCACTGGAAGCTGAAAAGTAGTAGAAGAGATGACGCAAGTCGAAAAGAAGCCCAGCCTTACCGCCCCCGTATATACCTTTTAGTAAGAACTCGTCGCAGTCTGAAAAATTCACACCCTTAGAGTCTTTACGAGGACTGCGACGGACCCTTCCACTATCGCGCATTCGGCGTCATTGGTAGGAGGTTATCCTTTCTCGACCCAGGATGGGCCACAGACCAATTGACCCCCTTACAAAATACCCGCATTCACTTCCGATTATGCGACCTTTCTTCTCCGCCTCTCATTATTTATTCATCAAAACTTCATTTTCTAAAAGATCATGTAGCGCGCAAGGGGTGGGGAAAACTCCGTCCAGCGGGCATATTTGCGCCAATGCACCTCAGTGTTTATTCTCGCAAAACCGTATTTTCTTGTGTTTTCTGATATGTAACAAATAATATAATTTGAATCTTTGTGACATACGAAAACTAAGAACATTCGGTCGAGTAATAAACTAAGATTAGTGTGGCTTAGGCACAAGATGCTCCCGGACGGCTGAGTGAGTTTTCCGCCACCCCTGATGGATTGAGAGCATCAAATATTTATTGTTTAATTTGTCTAAAAATTAACTTTCCCAGTTTTTTTCTCATTGATGTAATTTAGAACATGCTAATACATGATTTTCTTTTCAAGCAAAGGTCACTGTTTTCTTGATGTTGATTTTTATTCTTTTTCTTACCATTTTGTTGATCGCTCCCTGTATATTGGTCTATATAAGAACAGACGTTTGTCTGTGTAATGTATGTGTGTAGGCTTATCCTTATCTATAGATTAGTAGATTTTTTCATGATATGAATTCAACTTGGTATATCCTATACGATACATGTGCAACTTCAATTTTTCTATTTACGTTCTCTTTATTTATTTTTTCTTTTTTTTGTTTTGTTTGTTTTGTGATTTGAAGAATGAGTTGTTAAATATAGTTTTTAAGCTTTGCACCAAATATCAATTAGGATCCACCTCTCTCGTCTCTCTCTTTCTCCTACCCTGAGTATTCATCCCACTAATCTTTCATTCTATTATATAGGTGTAAATCTGCCTACATATCTAGTTCATATATATATATATATATATATATTATATTATCTATATTATATATATCAATCCATATGTTATATAGTACTAATATATTTATATAGTATATATATATATAATATATATTATATGATCAGTGGGTGGATGTATGTGAGAGGAAAGTCGAAAAGAAGAGGGAATGTGCGAGAATTACAGAGGAGAGAAGTCATGATGAGCAGAGTTATTAAGGAGAGGTTTGAAAAGTAAATGTAGAATCTTCCAGATACAAATGTGAAAATCCATGTGGTATGGTAATTGGGCAACTGGGTACAGAGTATCCTAAGAGTGTTTTAAATATTGTCGTATCTATAGTTGAGTTGAAAGAAGAACTGGGATCATGATGTGAGTTGAGTAGTAGGAAAGTGTGAGTGCGGTGAAGGTTCTCGCACTGGTTCAATTAAACGCTTTTGGTTAAAATCAAAAAGGACTATAGTCTGTAGTATTCGTAGTGTTCTGCTTGAGGGCTATGTTCGTTACCTCCGGTTGTATTTGTCTTATAGATGAGTCGAAACTATAGTGTGGAATATGGACGATGGTAGTGGGTCTATGTGTTGTCTGTGTCAGAATAGATCCATATCCATAGGGGCTGTATTAGGTGTAGAGAATGGAATAAAATGATGGATGGTTATGAACGCATAGGGAGTTTTTTTGGTGTGAACTCGAGACGAGATAACCAATTAGTTGCTAATAACGAGTGAGTTTGGTCGTATGGAAAGGATGGTTAGATACGTTGTAAGGATGGATTAAGCGGTGTATAATGAGTGAATGTGTTGGATAGTTGAAAAGTGAATGGAGACCAAGAAAAAGTGAATTGAGGTGCGATTATGTGTCTGAAGAATTGGGAGTGGTGAGTTGCGTGAATTTCGAGTATAGTCAGAGGATTGGGGACATGTTAATAGGGGTAATTCGGATGTGGTTTTGTTGGAGGAATTGGGTAGTCAATTGTGGCTTGGCCCAGATGGGATAGAACCCTTACATCGACAAGAGCCGCAGTGGTGATGTCACGATGTTGTGAAAGCGCTCAGGTTCAAAATGTTTGGCTGTGCTGTTCTTTGGCTGCATAAGGGTATGATAGGGAAGGTTGTGGGTGGGTGGAGGTGGGGCTATTCTTCTGGTATACTTAACGTATTCTGTATTTCTGCGGGACATATTTGTAGCCGTTTACCCCACCCCCCAATCCAGTCGGGGTATCATGAGGGGGGGGGGGGGGAAAGGCTTAATGAAAAATTTTAAAAAAAAAATTTTTTTTTATATATGTTTATTCCAAAATTCTCTATCCTCTTTTCTCTTCTCACTAGATGTGGTATTATCCACTTACTATCGTTATCCTATTATTTCTAGAATTTGCATACGAGTTATTAATTTTTGTTTTGACTTTATGTGGTGCATATTATCTTTGATATAATAATGTTTTGAAGGATAATTTGCCCTATTATTCTCCAATTTCCTTAAACTGGCGAAATAAGTATAGGTGTAAGTTACTTTCGTAATCCCGAAAAGCTCGTACACCAAACTGCAGCAGTTTTGTGAGGAGGCACTGGCGTTACGTGCCTGTTGTGACAAGTTGCTAGGACTTTTTTAAATGCCTGGCAAAGCATCAGAAGCCTGTATCTCTTGTGTTCTTGCCAAAGGCTATGAATCCTACTGAATTAGAATTTGAACGATAATGATGGAAATTTAGATTTTAAATATGAAAAATCGTGGAAATCGAAGTAAGAGAAAAGTAAGCCTAAGATTTTATTTATATGACATTAATTAACTGCTTTATTGTAGTTTTTATTTTTTTTTATGTTATTTATTATTATCTATTATTATTATTATTATTTATTATTAGATTAGTATCACTTATTATTATTTTCAAAGTAGTCCGATTAATGCATTCTGTAAAAAACAATATATTTGTCTTTATGCACCAAATTTTCTCTATATACTAGTTATTATCTCTTTCTTTAGTTTCTTGTTCCGTTATTATATATATATGGGAGGATGTGTAATTATAATTATAATGTGATATATATATTAAGTATAGTATTATTATATATATAGTATTAGTATATATATATATATATATATATATATATAATATAATATGATATTAATAATAATATAGTATTGGTAATTGTATGATATATAGGTATATATATAAGGTAATAAAATAATATAAATATATATAAATATATATATAATATACTGAGTGGTGATAGTATGATATATATATATACTGTAAATGTGTATATATAATATAATATATATATTATATATATTATGAGTTATATATAGTATATATATTATAGATATATAATATATATATAATATATATATTATATTATATATATAATATATATATATATAATGAAGGAATGGAGAACGGATGTGAGTGATGGTTTGTAGTAGGAAAGTGTGAATGGCAGGAAGGTCTGCGTGCGTGCAATTAAATCAGTTGGTTGATAGTGTAGTAAGGGACTAAGTTTTTGAGTGCGCTAGAGTTGCTTACACCCCGCCCCCCTCTTGAGGTACTGTTGGGGGTTAAGCCTGGTGGTATTGTATGTAGTGAGACTGATGGTCTGGATGAGAGAAGTAGAGATCTAAGAGTTCAAGTGTGTTCAGATGGGACCAGATCTTGAGCGGGCATTGCTAGGTTGTGGAAAAGAGATTAAAGTAAAGTGAGGAATGAACACTAGTAGGGATTTTCTGTGGTGTGGAGAAGGGTGGTTAAATGTAAGAGAATGAATGAGTATGTGTGAGATGTGTTGAGTATGTGGAAAGTGTGACAGTGGATAGTCGTTGTTAAGCGGATTATAGTTGAGAGGAGTTGCTGTGGGAAACTACCGCTGGGAGAGCCGAGAAAGGAGAGAAGTGGGAATTGAGTCGGGTGAACGAATTGCGGAGGAGGAGAAATGTGAGTTTGCAGGAGCGAGAATAAAGGGCGTGAGTAGGAGGAGAATAAGCGGGTGTTGTATGGGGCGATGGTTGTGCCCGACGTGGGCGCAAGGGATTAACCTTGACAACGTCGCAACGATTTGACGAGTTTAGTGAGGGTTGTGCGGCGGGTCCCATGAGAGTCTAGGGTGGGATTTCTCTCTGTGACGAGTTCTCACTAACTAATGGTACAGAGCGTGGCGGTGGAAGCGGGCTTCCTTTCGACTTTGGTCATATTCTTCTACTGCTTTTCTTTTCCGATGCATGACACGCACCTTACCCCAGTCTTGGGCAAAGAGTGCAAGATAAGATAAGAAATATATATACTATAACTATATATAATTATATATACTTATATATACTTATACTAGCTATAGTTAATATTATAGATATATTATATAATATTTATATATTATATATATATATATACCTTATAATATATATATAGGATATATATATAGTCATATATAATATTACTTATATATATATATTTACTATATATATATATATATATATATATTATATATATATATATATATATTAGTTAAGGAGATATTGATCATGCATCCATGGTGTCAATGGCAATTCGCTATCTTATTCTGGTGTTGTTTATTCTTGGAAATGTTGTTTATAATACAGTCTGGAATTTTGTAACCATTTTGATCCAGCCTGTGATAATACATCTTATTCGATTATAAGCGTTAAGAGAATACCTCTTATAATATTTAATAGAATATTACAAAGTTATTTTTTTTCTAGTTCATCTTGTTATGATTTTATGTATAATAAATTATAAAACTTATTGATAAACATAGCACCAGGCAGCATGATAGTAAAGATATAATTAGTGACTAAACCTTGATTATACCAAGAGCTGATTAAGCCTTTCTAGCTGTCTCAGCAGGTCAGTGCTACAAATTTATATTGATTTTGTTCAATTTAATAACTGTAAGATTTGTAGTAATGTACAGATAGTAACTTGACTTCTGTATTAAGTTTACTATTCTTGTTGCTTGCTGGGAAGGCCAGTATGACTCATTAATCATGCCTTATCGCTTAGAACAGACCCCGCATTGGACTATATCAGGGATGTTTGCTTAATAGAATAAATATAGGTGACTTCATATTTAACTGTCAAATATGCAAATATAAATTTGTAGGATATAAAATCCCAATAATTGTTTATGTTTGACAGGGTTCTATTTTGGGATTCATGTCCTGAATGTCCGAATTTTCTAATTACAGCGGATTCATTCTGAATCCTTCAATTCTAATTGTGGCTGTATCACATTTTGGGGATTTATCTGATATTTGGGATTCCCTGGAATCACCATCGTCGTGACCCATTCAATCTTGGGATCTTTACTTTTCTTTTGCTGATAATCTTGCAAGTGGGATTCCTTAGTGAATTTTTCTCGGTGCTATTTTAAATTAAGTTGAATTCATGTCCTGTTCTTCTTCTTGGAGTTGTTTCGGAGTTGTGGTTCATTCTGGATCCGTGCTCCCTGCAATTCTAAACGTATGGGATTTAGCCCTGATTCCTTCCTCTATTAATAGAACTTCAGCATAGTTGTATTTCATCAACTGAATCATACTCACCATTGGAACATTCCCCCAGTCATTCTCAGTTAAGTTCATGCATTTTTCACAATGGTTGAGTGCTGGATTTCTTATTCCACTTATTTTATGCATGATGAGCGAAATATTTGGAAGCGTTCGGTTCCAACTCTCGATTCTGATTCCTAGAGCTAGTCCTGTGGCTTCGTGTACATCATTTTATCTACCCTTGGAACCTTTTAACCTTTGCCAGTCCAAGGTTAGTAATGTAACTAATTTCTATTTAATCATAATCCTTTTATTTATATATTGTTGGGTAAGGCCTTGGCTAAAACTTAACTTTTGTCAGACCTTCCACCATATATTCTGAGCGACTTATTAGTTAAATGATATACACTTTTTTTAATGGCAGTATACACTATTCATTCATAGGTTGATGCTTTTGGTGATCTGGTTAAGTCCTTTATATCTTCCGGAGACCTCTCGAGAAGCTTAGAATCTTCAAGGACCTCTATGACGCTCTAATCTTCGTAGAAAGCTCCGGGAAACGAGACTAATAATTCTACATTTTCCTTCAGGTTAAAATCTGTAGCATTGTAGTCAACATTTTATCAATCAAAGGTTCACAAGTCCTCTCGGGAATAGTTCATTTCAAGTCAGCAGCGCCGGACGGAGAATTCCTGAAGGACTAACTTTCCTCCGTCACGGAAGGAAAATCTAATCTGTGCTCCGTGATTATCCCCCTGATGGTGGTCAGTGTGGATGCTGATGCTGACTAGACCTTCAAACCACTATTTTTGAACCTCACAAACCTACTAACATTGACGTAATTTCCTATACTTTGACTTCCGAAATCAAAAATTTTTCGAACTTCATATCTCCTAGGAAGAGCGGGAGAGGGACCTCACCGTCGGGTACACTTGTTGATCAAATCCCAGCGTACTTCTTCTCCGCCACATAAATAAACTTAAAGTGGCGCCCCGTTAACAGGGGACTTTAGTTATGAGTTTCCTGCGCTTGCGATGCACGATAGGGATTGTGACTCAATCGCTCACATCATGCATATTTATTTATTGGAAAATAATTTTATGCTCTTCAGATATTTTCAAGAAATTCTTCTTTTTGTTTTGTACTGACTATTGGACAGATCGAGCTAGTAGGTTATGTTAGATAACCCTCCAATACTTTGAAATTCTTCTTTTTCGAAAACTACAAAAAGAAATGTCAGGAAACCTCAACCAAAAGACTTGGATACGAGCATAATTGCTGATAGCCAAGAAGCTGTGGACTTCGATCCCTCTCTTGCAGCTGTCGCATTAGATCCACGTGTAGAACCAACTCTCACTGTTGTACGATAATAAAAAATTAATGTGTAGGAAAATGAATAGAAAAAAAAAAAAAACAAAAAAAAAAAAAAAAAACAAAAAAAAAAAAAAAAAAAAAAAAAAAAAAAAAAAAACAAAACAAAAATACAAAAAAAAAAAAAAAAAAAAAAAAATAAAAAAAAAAAAAAAAGAAAAAAAAAAAAAAAAAAAAAAAAAAAAAAAAAAAAAAAAAAAAAAAAAAAATAAAAAAAAAAAAAAAAAAAAAAAAAAAAAAAAAAAAAAAAAAATGAAACTACGATGATGGCCAAGCATAAACTAGAAAATGGACAACAAGAAAAAACCAAAACAAAAAAAAAACACAAAAAAAAAAAAAAAAAAAAAAAAAAAAAGGATGAATGTGCGAAAATAGAGAACAGGGGAGAGAAGTTGTCAACTCTGACATACCCTCTGACTTATCTTTAGCTCCTAACTCCTGACAACCTTTCACTGAGCTGAGAAGCAGTACTTTATTAAACTAACTCCATAAACACGGTGTTAAGTGGAAGGCAATTGAGATCAAGTAAACATGACAGTCGGTAAGGTTGAAAAAGAACGTTCCATGATCAAGCGTCAAGATTATTCCACCTAATTCGTTCCAATCAATGTGCATATGCCTAAAAATACCACTTCTTCCTATGATCGGAGAGTATAAACCTTCCTTAGTTTCCCAACCTCAACCACGATCAACGCCTTTTCTACATAATCC
>JABUQX010034446.1:10000-16905 GCA_015478945.1 Trachelipus rathkii | reverse complement strand
AGTAAATCAGTAAGGTCAGCCCCTAGCACCCTTCTACACCAAGCTATGCAGCGTTATGTTCTATTGACTTACTGCTTTACATTCCATCGTAGCCATGCAATAAGCTATAAAATTAAACAAAATAAGTTCTTCTCTGCAACATAACATTTATTTTATTAAAATTGTTAAAATATTTTTAAAAATAACAAATATTTACTTGTTGTTTTATTATGCGGTTGATTTTAACTAACTAATCTATTCAAAAGTTTTTTTTAAATAATTCGGATTTTCTTTTTTATTATTATTATTATCTATGTACATTGGCAATCCATCACGAGAAAACCACAACAACCCGCACTCCTTAACAGATACGAAACTGACCTCTCTCTCTCTCTGGTAAAATGTGTTGAAATAACTACTTCAGGCCTAAAATTGAGGGATAAATCCTTTTGTATTCCCGGGGCGATTTAGACTAATTCCAGTGTCAAAATATATTTCAAAACTGGACCTTCTTTCTGTAAAATGTGCTATGCAAATAACTTACAACTTAGCGCCTAAATTAGTTCCCTTTGGCTACACGACCTTATGCGATAAGCCTTTTTGTATCCCAGGCTGATTTAAAGCCCAATACCAGGTCAAAAGGTAATTCCAGGATAGACAAGAATCGAGATATCAATGTTAGAGATGATATATAAAATATTTCAAAAACTCTTCAAAGATGGATCGGTAAGATTCTTTAAGCAGGTAAGAAGGAAAATGTTTACCTTTCTTGTTGAGTGGCCGGAGTAATCCTTATCTCTATATTACCTTCGAATGTGATTGGTCGAGAATTATTTTATTGCTTTTTGGTTTACGTATGTAAAAACATGTTTTTCATATCCTGAACCTGGGGCTCGTTTATTTAAACCTCTTAACATACATGTAAATATTTATTTAAGAAAGTAAAAAATAAGGATAATAAAAAATTTTACTATTATTAATTTAGAATTTTAATATCATATATCTTACAGTAATTTTATAATATATATATATATATTTTATATATTATATATATATATATATATATATATTATATAATATATATATATATATATATATATATATATATATATATATATATATATATATATATATATAATATCTAAAATTAAATATATACAAGAGTGTTAAATATATTTACAATGATTTTATATATAAGGTTCACATTAAATATAATACAGGAATATTATTATATATAACACTTCCACATACATTTTACACATAATGTTTATGATTATTTTATATTAAAATTCTCTAAATCTTTGCAAATATGCCAATCATTTATATCATTATCGATGATATAGTTTCGTGTCTCAGTAATACCTTCAGTTAACACATACGTAAAAAGTTCCCGCTCAGATATCATAGTATATTTACATTCTGGGTCACCTGCATAAATACTTTCTTGCCATTGTTTTCTAAGTAGATAAATGAATTTCTGTACGTTTCTATAGAACTTAGGAAGCGGTCGATGATAACCGTAGGATCATCGATTCAGGGTTTCTTAATGGCGCGTAGGTATTTCTTGTATAAACCATGTAATGAATTACGGTTTACGTAAGTTAGATAACGCAGTATGTCTTCGTTTCAGCTGTATTAACATTGCGCTTACGTACCTCTAACATATATTTCATTTGCGCTAGGCCTGAAATGTAGAATCCAAATGAATGTAGGTTCAATACTGTGTTTCATTTATTTCTCTCCTAATTCTAACTTCAAACTGATTATTGTTTGATGTTTATAAAATGCTGAAGTAAGTTGCTTATCGCTGGTTTCTTCGCACAGGTTAATAACTGTTTCGGTCCAATTTAAAGCTGAACTTGGTTTAAAGTATTCTGTAAGCCACTCTTCAGTGTGATTACATATACAAAGTAATTCATCTGGACTCACGAAAATACGCTTGGTATTATAACAGGGTGATTGGGTAGCACACTTGAAAAATTCAAATCCATCGGGTTTTCTTTTATATAAGAATGAAACCCTACTTCCTGGGATCTTGATTTCCCACTGGATAATGTCTTGTATTGAGGTATACATGTTAAGGTGAATCATGATATACACTTAGTGAAAATAGAGCACTTTTATTACAAACCAGAGAACTTGTGCACCGCTTAAGAGCCAAAACGAGTATGATTTTAAAATGAGTTTGGGTCTAAAACACGCATCCTCCAATATAATTTTCATCCAATCAGAGATAAGGTTCAGGATATGAAAAAACATGTTTTTACAATACGTAAAACCCCAAAAAGCGTTAAAATAATTCTCGACCAATCACATACGAGGTCATATAAAGATAAGGATTACTCCGCCACTCACAAGAAAAGGTTAAACATTTCCTTCTTACCTGCTTAAAGGATCTTTCCGATCCAGCATGTTTTCAGTTTGAAATATATTTATTAAAAATAATTTTATACATTGATTCTCGATTCTTGTCTATTCTGGAATTACCTTTTTGACCTGGTATTAGGCTTAAATCAGCCTGGATACAAAAAGCTTATCCTAAATTTAGGCCTAAAATTTAGGCCTAACGTAATTATTGCACCACATTTTACAGAAAAAGGTCCGTTTGAAATATATTTTGGACCTGGATTAGGTCTAAAATCGCCCCGGGATACAAAAAAGGATTATCCTAATTTAGGCCTAAAGTAGTTATTTAAACACATTTTACAGAGAGAGAGGTCAGTTTCCGTATCTGTAAGGAGTGCAGGTTGTTGTGTTTTCTCGTGATGGATTGTCAATGTACATAAATAAATAATAATAATAATTAAAGAAAATCCGACATTATTTAAAAAATTTGAATATTTTTAGTTAACATCGAGCGAATATTATAAATGTAAGTGAATAATTGTTATTTTTAAATAAGAAGTTCAAAAAGATTTAATAAATAAATTCAAGGCTTACCTCCCTATACTTTCAAAGTTTTATTTATATACTTATTTACATGGCCCTAAAGGATGATGTAAAAGCAGTAAGTCAATAGAACTAAACGTGGCATAGCTTGGTGTAGAGGGGTGCTAGGGCTGACCTTACTGATTACTGATTTATTGCTTTAAGGTATGTAAAATATATGCTTTTTAATAAAATTTCATAAAATTTTAGTACAAATTATTTTAAAACTGTAAAGTTTATATAAATTTATAAAAACAAAAAGTTTTAAAGTAATAATAATTTCTTTGTTCAAAGATAATGATTGAATTTTATAGAAGTTTTAAGAAACTTTGAAATAATTTTAGTTATAATTTAATGAGGGTAATATAATGTACGTGTTTAATTAAAACATTAAAATGTTTTAATAAATATACGTTTATATGTGTAAGGTAAATCTGTGTGTGTAAGGAAATCTGTGTGTGTGTAAGTAAATCTGTGTGAGTGTAAGTAAAATCTGCGTGTGTAAGTAAAGCTGTGTGTGTCGTGTGTTATAAGTGTAAATGTAAGTGTCTATGGGTAAATGTAAGTGTCATAGTGAATGTGTGTATAAGTGTCATAGAGTGAATGTGTGTATAAGTGTAAGTATGTGTGTGTGTGTGTGGTGTGTGTGTAGGGTGTGCGGCGTGATGCTGTTGTTGTCGTGTCGTGTGTGCTGTGACCGCGTGTGATATAAGTGAAATGTAGTGTCTATGGGTTAAATTGTAAGTGGCATAGTTGAATGTGCTGTATAAGTGGTCACTAGTGAATTGTGTGTATAAGTGTCATAGTGAATGTGTGTTCTAAATAATAATAACAATAGGCATGAAGTAAATAACACTAAGTATAATAATAAAAATAAAAATAAAATAATAAAAATAAATAAAAATAAATAAAAATAATAATAAAATAAAATAATAAAAAAATAATAAAAATAATAATAAAAAATAAATAAAAATAATAATAAAATAAATAAAAAGTATTAAAACAAAATAAAAAAACATCAAAGGTTAAAAAAAGATCAAGGTAAAAAGTAAAGCAGAAAGTTTAAAAGCAGTAAAGCAGAAAGTTAAAGCAGTAAAGCAGAAAGTTAAAGCAGTAAAGCAGAAAGTTAAAGCAGTAAAGCAGTAAAACAAAAGCATACTAATCCCCCCCTTGGTGTTAGGTCACACCTCTATTGATTTACTGATTTACTGCTTTAAGGTATGTAATGTTAATAAATATATGAGTTAAAGCAGTAAAACATATGAGTTAAAGCAGTAAAACATGAGTTAAAGCAGTAAAACAGTTAAAACAAAAGCATACTAAACCTTGTTGCTAGGTCACACCTCTATTGATTTACTGATACTGCTTTAAGGTATGTAATGTAATAAATATATGAGTTTAAAGCAGTAAAACATATTGAGCATATGAGTTAAAACATGAGTTAAAGCAGTTAAACATGAGTTAAAACAGTAAAGCAGTAAAACATAAGCCATACTAATACCCCCCTTGTGTATTAGGTCACCACCTCTATTGATTACTGCTTTAAGGTACTGTAAGGTTAATGTTTTTAATAAATTTCGCATATACAATTGTAGTTAAATAAAATGTTTATATATCAGACACTCAGGATTTTTTTCTTCTTACATACATTACAATTTTTTAAAATTTATAAATTAAAAATATTAAGTAAAAATAATTAAAGTAAAAATAATGTTAATAAAATATGTGTTAAAAATAGGTCTGTAATGAGGTACAGTTTTAGGTTCGGCGGAAATGTTTTTAATAAAAATGTTTAAGTATTGAAATAAAAATGAATGACTCATATATATTGAAAAGAAATTCTTTGAAATGTTTAAGTATTGAAATATAAAAATGAATGACTTATAGTATATATATTTTCATTCCCGCAGGAAATATTGCGCATGCGGGCGCACGCGGCGGGGCGGGTAACGCGGAAAATTGCGCCTGCGGGCGCACGCGGCGCGGCGGGACGCGGGCTGGCGGGGACGCGGGCGGGCGGGGGGACGCGGCGGCGGCGGACGCGGCGGATCGCAGCTGCGGAAGCAGCGCTGCGTTTTTGTCTTTTGCGCGGAGGGCGCATGCGGCGCCCTGGTGCTCCAATTATGAACTAGGCGGGGAAGACATTAATATTAAACTCTGTTTCTATGATGTGGCGTAGAAGACGAGCCATCAAAGGTATTTCATCAAAGATATCATTCAATATTAGATGGCATCAAAGATGACGTCATCAAAGATTAT
Source organism: Trachelipus rathkii (assembly GCA_015478945.1). Taxonomy (NCBI): domain Eukaryota; kingdom Metazoa; phylum Arthropoda; class Malacostraca; order Isopoda; family Trachelipodidae; genus Trachelipus; species Trachelipus rathkii. The sequence goes on along the minus strand of JABUQX010034446.1, from coordinate 11,739 downwards.
GAATCATCAATATAGATGCAAACAAAGAGATGACGTCATCAAAGATGATTCATCAAAGCTGAAACTTCAAAGTTGAGGCATCCAATAGCTTAGGCATTTATGCTGGGGCCATCAAAGTTTGAGACAGCAAAGTTGATTCATCAATGCTTGAGGCATCAATGCTGAGGCATTTATGCTGGGGCATCAAAGTTGAGGCATCAAAGTTGAGCATCAAAGTTGAGGCATCAAAATATCGAGTGTTGTGGTGTAAGTGTAAGCTGATCTGGGTGTGTGGTGTGAGTGATAAGTGTATTATGGTTTAATGCTAAGTGTGCATAGTGTGTATAAAGTGTTCATAGTGAATGTGTGTATAAGTTTGTGTGTATGTGTGTATAAGTGTTAGAAAAAAGAACTAAACTCATAGTAGGGAGCATCCTAGCAACTTGTAATTTAACACCAATCGAATTCCTCATACCTTATAAACCTAGGGGTAGACCCCATATTAGGCTTATTCTAGGCTCAGGAGGCTAGAAAAGGCTTGAAAAAAGTGCACTCAGTTGGCACTTATTGTGGCACTTCACTGTGGCACACTCATTTGGCACTGCACTTGGCACTCATTAGGACTCATTGGCACTCAGCTTGGCACTCGCGGCACTCACCTGGCACTCATAGAATAATCATAGAACACTAATAGAACATCCCCTAGATACTTCCTACGGTGATTGGGAACCATCAAAGCCCTCAAGTTAGGGTGGTCCAAAATTGACCCATGGTATATGACAAGGTCAGGCCGAAATATCATGGTCAAACAAGGTTAAGACATCAAAAAAGGGCTAAGTCCCTAAAGAAAGGACGGACAAAAAATTACCGTGGGTCAAAATTGACCCATTGAAGACCAAAGGGTTGGTAAAAATGTTTAAGTATGATATAAGTGTAAATGTAAGGTCTATGGTTAAATGTAAGTGTCATAGTGAATGTGTGTATAAGTGTAAGTGTGTGTGTGTGTGGTGTGTGTGTGTGTGGTGTGTGTTGTAGGGTGTCAAGTTTAGGATAGATCATACATGGCGTTCAAGTTAGGACGAAATATGTGACGGGTGGGACCAAAATTACCGTGGGCCAAAATTGACCCATGAAGACCAAAGGGTAGCCAAAAATTACCGTGGGCAAAATTGACCCATGGTATCTGGCAAGGTCAAGGCCGAAATATCATGGTTAAAAAACAAGGTTAAGACATCAAAAAATTGGGCTTGGCCCCAAAAAGGTCAAGATCAAAAATTACCGTGGGCAAAAATTGACCCATGGTCGAAAAAATTAGGGTGGGGTACGTACAACGGTTGCTAACGCAACCGTTTAGCGCAACCGTTTTTGGCGCAACCCTTCTTTCGGAAGGGTTGCCAAAAATTAGGGTTGCCAAAAAATTAGGGTTCTCAAAAAATTAGGGTTCTCAAAAAATTAGGGTTCTCAAAAAATTAGGGTTCTCAAAAAATACCGTGGGCCAAAAATGACCCATGGAAGACCAAAGGGTTGGTCGAAAAAAGGTCAAGGCCCAAAAAGGTGAAGGCCAAAAAAGGTCAAGGTCAGGTAAAAATTCGAGCTCAAAAAAAGGTCGCGGTCAGAAAAGGTCAAAAAAGGTCACGTGGTTTTTTGGTTTTTTCGTGTGGGTTTTTGGGTTTTTGGGTGGGTTTTTCGTAGTCCGAAACCCATCCCCTACTACTGTATACGCTTTTTGCTTTTCAATTATACTACGTTGAAATTCGAGG